>CM076577.1:1331721602-1331981602 GCA_034641835.2 Pinus albicaulis | reverse complement strand
TGCCCATTAAGAACCATATAACGCAAAGCTCGAATCTGATTACAATTCACCCTGCTGTTAGAATTGTTTCTCATATCAGAAATCGAAGAAGAGTCATTCGATAATTTCAGGAATTTGGAAAGATGCTTTCTATTCCATAATTCTTCCCATCGTTGGGCTTTTAAAGCTGAGCGAGCTTCAATAATAGACCAAAAATTAGCTGGAATTAAAAAGGAGAGCTCCAGATGCGATAAAAGCAGCTTCCGAGACAGATAATCAAGGGATTTTCTCACTCTCGAAATTTCAGATCTGATGATACCCAAGCTAGCAGAAAGAAAAACACGTTCATTACTAGAATTTCTAAGGGGATGTTTAATTTTCGCAAACGAAGGAATAGAAGAAGAGTCTCTACATCTTTTTAAAAAGGTCAGATCAGATTTTATCTTAGATACCCGCAAACGTGCCCTTTCAAATTGATGAAATTTAAGCGCCAAGGCCCTCCCGAGCAGGGTTTCAATTTTAGGAATATTGCTTCTGTGATCCATAAATTGTGAAAAAAAAATCTTTCGGTAAAAATCACATCCAAATGAATTTGGTCGACGCGTTTCGAACCAGCCAGTGTGGTTCATCATCAGGACTTGATGAAAAATCTGTTAAAACTTAGTTTGCAGAAAACAAATAGAGACAAATGAATCATACACACCAACACAAAACAAAATTTGATAACAAATTTTACCCCTCGGGGGCTACATCTCCTTGTCCAGTTTACAATGTTGGGCCTCTTCAACTATGTGCTCAAATATGTAATTAAATTAGTTTTCATTGCTCAAAATGAAAAAATAGTGTTGCAAATATATTTAGAAGGACAAGAAACCCTTATTTGGGCTCTTCTCGGGCTCAAGAAGGAAAAAAAACTTATCAAGTTATGGCTCTCCCAAGTTTCTTCTGTTAACTGTTCTCCAATTATGAAAAAAATGATTAATTTTTCTATAATTTATGCCATTGTGCCAACCGTAGAGCGACAAATTCGCTTGACGATGACGAGATTTGCGCCGAAAATGGTGCAAATTTTTGCTTATTTAAATTGGCCAATAACCCCCGCACTCTGGATTTTTTGGCCTAGGGCCGAGGGTGATTGCGGTCATGTGCTAGCCATGGGGTCGAGGGTTGGGGCTAGCTACCCGTCCCTACCGATGAAGACCCTCATTAAATTCGTCAACGGTATGCTACCCGATGGGATTGGGGCTAGGGCCAGGTGCCCCTCCCCACCCGCTGAGCTCTTTCTAATGGTCACCTATGCGCCATGTAACCTAGGTCTAGGGCTTATAGCTCCACCCTCTCTTCCAAACACCTCAAATACTTCGCGCTTAGTACTGTGGCATGTTTTGTGACGAGGGGTTGGGGCTGCTCCCCACACCCTTCCCTTGTTCGCTCGCTGACGGTTCTCTGGGGATGCAAACGACTAGGGGCCATGACTAATGCCAAACCTCTATCCGCCAACGATAAAGTCATATGACTTTAATTATATGTAGCATCCATAGTTTAACAAGAAAAAAATAATTAGCGTCATGGTGGAGGCAGGAAACTATACGCTATAGGTCACGGGTTCGATCCCCGCCAAGGCCTTCGGGCCACAGAATAAAATTTGATGAATCCTGAGGCGCAACGTGGTGACCTCTAATTGGATCTCCCATAAATACTTCAACCAATCAAACATGACCAATTGTACCAATGATGAAGTGACACTTGTCGAGCCCTTAGTGGCCCTTTGCCCTATCACACGCTCAGTGAGCATGCTGACATCAACAATACAAATTTCTCAGTCAATAGTCCAATCAACACACTTGCAAAGTTTTTAGTTGTTGAGCCAAACAACCAGGACATCATAACTTGCTCATACAATATTGGTTTTCAGCTATTCAAGTGACATTGGATTCAGAACGACGAGAATTATGATCTGGTAGTGGTTTTGGGTGATTTCGAGCACTTTCATTTTTGAGCATTTTTTTTTATCCCTTGGATCAGATGAAGATATTATGTGTATTCTATTCACCCTCACTCTTGAAGTTCATGTTAAGCATTAGTGTCATACCTTACCCTCTTCTTCCATTCCTTATCTTCATTATTTTACTAAGGAGCATCATCAATATTTCGATTAGTATGATTACCGAGATGTTCACAAAAGAATCATTCAACTTAGAATGGAGCCTGATGAATCAGTTGAGGGTTTTTTTGATAGTTTCCTTAATTTATGTTATTATTTTCTTGAAGAAGATATGGATTAAGATTTATGTAAGAAAAAATATGCTCCAGATTTCTTTGAATTAGTTTGAATATAAACCTCCTGATATTTTCACTTCCCCAACTCTTGTGAATCGTGAGACACCTCTAATTTAATAGAAGGAACCTATTATTCATTTTTTTCCTTTTCCTCCTTTTCTAGTCTCGATGTGGGTGCCTCCTTACGATGATTATAAAGTAGGGTAATTTTAAAATAAATTCCTAATCCATCTTCTCATTCTTCTTCTGATTCTCACAATTCAAATTTAATGGAGGAAATTCCAGATTGGCTCATGAAGCCTATGGTGAAGAATAACTCCTCCATTCTGCAGGATGATATTATTGTTCATAACTCTAGTCCTGAATATAATTTGGATTTATGTTATCCTCTATCACTGTTTAGTCAATTTAATGTCTTAAATTGCTATCATAAATTATCGATCGGAGTTAGTAATCTTATGAAGTGTGGGTGCACTATATATTCCAGAAGCCCTTGCTCCCTTAATTTGTTATGTTTGATTTGATATGTTTGTTTGGGTTTTGTATTTACCTTGAATGTTTAAATGAAATTAAGAAACTAAGAACTGGAATATGAAATAAAATCTGAACTTAACTAACAAAGCTTATGATAAGAATTCTACTTTTGGATTTTAAAGATGAACAATTGATTCAAAGAGAACTAGAAATGAAAAGAAACTTCAATTTTTTTGGATGTTTTTAGAGATTTTATATAAATGAAATTAAAAGCAAAAAAGTGACTACTCCTAGAGAAGAATTTTAATTCTTTAAAAATAAACTTAAGAAGGAAGAAAAGGAAATGCTTAATATTAATCTAAGAAGAAAATTGATCTATAAATTACTCTAAAGAAAATATTCTAATGACTGAAAGATGAAAGTTACAAGAAGAAAGAAAAGGAAATGTATATTTAAGAAAGAAAATTGATCTATGACAAATCTATATTTCATAAAAAGAAATCAATCTAAGTAATCAATTTTAACTATGTTAAACTATTCTATGTCGGCAATTAAGATGAAATTATCTCTAAAACATCTATCTAAACTATTTCTAAATCTATTTGATTAAAGAATGAAAATATCTACTCATATCATCTCTAAATCTAAACAAGGCATCAATCCAAACTATGTCTAAGTCTATCAAAATATATATCAAAACTTTATTCTATATACCAAATAAAAACATGTATCTAAATTAATTCTATGAAAACAGAGTATCAATTTAATTAATTCTATTTAGTAATGAAACAGAGCATTTATTCTAAATTCTATGAAATAGAAGTATTAAACCCAGAAGTAAATCCAAAGACTGATTGAAATAAGAAAAAATAGTATTCTTCCTACTACGCAAAGCTAGAATGCCTATCTGATTTGAAATGTGTATTACTGTGTGAATGAATGAGAGAAAGGTTTCATTCCATGAGATATAAATGTTAGCAGAATTATGACATCAAGATATTTCAGGAAAGCAAAACAATTGGAGCATTCAAGTATGCGAAAAATACAACATTTGACTTATGAAAAACACAACAATTAACTTATGTGGAAATGGAAGAATTAAACTAAGAAACAACAGAAGTTTAAACTATGAAACCTCTTCCGTGCAGGGGCCCTCCGCAACAGAATGTTTTTAAATTAACTTGTGACTAATTACGCATCGATGGTCTTGAACACGCATTCTCCATGAATTAATAAAAATAGATTTTTACTGTGTGACAATATTACAATCAAAATTAAGCCTATCTATGGTTAAAACAATTCGGTTTTTATAATGGAGTCAAGTTCAATTGTTTGAGCTAATCTCGCCTAAAAATATTAATGAAACTAGGAGTAGAATTCTAAACATGATTGTAGTCTTCATAGCTTTCACGACTTTCTACTTGGAGAGCAAATCATGAAGCTTTCAACTTCTCGTTTGATGGTCTCGGCCCTCTGCTTGATTGATCCTTTGACCGTGATTTTAGGCATTATTTATCTCGATTTTGGACATGTGAGTAGGACAAAATCCATGTGTGGATAATTTCCAAATTACACATGTGCTTCGCTCCTCTACTTCTTCTTCAAAACCTATCAAACAATGTCGGTAGCTGCAAAAATTGAGATTAGCTACAAAATTTCATGAATTTTGTAGCTAAATACAGAATTTATTCAAATAATAAGAAACATTAAAATATAAAAGAGAGATCATTCAAATGCCTTCTTAGACTGAAATGTATCAATTAACATTGATTGAGCTTATGGATTATGTAAAAAAGGAAGGAATAGTGGTGAGAAAGATGTCAAAAATAGAGACAATCTTGAGGATCAACATACCCCCACTAAGAGACCATTGCATGTCCTCATGCAATTTCAAAATTGTGAGTCTTCACCTCATTACTGCATATGCTTTGACACTTCTTCTAGGACATATAAATTCATCTTATTTCCTTTCTTTGAAGTCACTGCTACTCTTGGTTTCTTCATTAGAAGTTTGCACTTCAAATTTATGATCTCTCTGTTCAGGTATCCGTTCTTCTTCTTCAATTTATTGTTCTTTTTGAACCATAACCCAATGTAGAAGAGTATTGTCATTGATGGTTTTCTCAATTTGGTTCTAAATCTTCAGAGGTTCCTTTTCTTGCTTTATATTTCTATTTAGTGTATCTAGCTCGAAAATTTCTTGCTTTAAAGTATTCACTAGAGGTTCTTGTGGACTAGAAGGTTGTTCATCAATATTTGATGTCTTTTATACATTTCTTCTTTCCAAAGACTCAATGTAATTATAAATATCTTGCTGAATGAGACCAATATCTAGAGTTCTTCTACTTGGATCCTATGTGGGAGAAGAAATAATAGGTGATGGCACCTTAATATTTTCTTCCAAATCAACTAGTTTTGTAACTTCTGGGAGTGGATTTTTGGCTACTTTGCAAAGTCTGGAGCTTCTTCTTACTGGATGTGGAATGTTCTGAGTTTATAATTTTTCTATGTATATTACTTTTCCTTTTTCTTTCATGTTGTTTCCTTTCTTTTTATCAATTTGTTTCTTGACCTTTCCAAACAACTATGCAGTAGGAGTTTCATCTTCTGATTTTGTTTGAGGTGGTTGCTCATCCACAACAAGGTTCTTAGGTTTTCTCTTTCTGCCTCTTTTTCCTTTGTTATCACTAGGCTGGTCTTCTTCTTTTTCTTGAAAATTATTTCGGGTTAAGAAATATTCCCAAGTATCTCCTATGCTCTTTAAATGAAACTCATTAAGGATTTTTATCAATGCATGATGATGCATTATGTTATCTATGATATGAATCCTCTTTGAACCACCCCTGCCATCTTGCTTAGATTATTTAGTAAAAAATATGGAAGGTTTATCTCTTTATCTTCTAGAAAATTCATCAGTAAAGTAGCATGATAGAAGAACATACAACCAAATCTTCCTTCACATGTAATAAATTTCTGAATTATCAAAAGCATGTTACTCCATTTACCCTTAAGAGCTATGCTAGGAATTTCCTTCTTGAAAATACTTCTATCCATACCTAGGTTTTTCAAGAAGACTTTCCATTCTTCTCCACTAATTCCTATGTTTTTGAACCATATTTCACCCGTCTTTAGAATTCTGTTAGCTTTTTCCACTAAGGATTCTATGATTGCAAATTTGATGTCACCGATTTCTGTTGGGAATCACGATTGTATTTGGCTTTAGAGGGACGCTTTTGTAGCCAAAGGTTTTATTGGCCTGTGAATGGAGAAATCAATGCAGCCTTTTGCAGATCTGGCCATACGGAGCATGGTGTTTCTAGGAAATAGGAAATATCCAATTGATTGATTCCATGGAGGGTTTCTCAATGGATAAAGAGAACAATGGTGCTACCACAGCTCAGATCTGGCGAGAAGCAGTGATAAGAAGTTGGTTCGAGAAATTCAAAGATGAGAGGATGTTTGCACGTGGATTAATTAATTGATGAACCATGTATCTGAAGAGAACTCCTAGAGGATTGGCAGTTACAGAGCTTGGTGACCCATGTAATCTGGTAGATGGGTTCTTTTTATATGGACATTGATTTCATATGTACAAAGAGCAACAATGAAACAAAAAAATATTATTATAATGGAGTTAATTTTTTACATGTAAATGGGCATACTACTGTAAGACATGGTATGGCATGCGTACCTCTGGGTAATCTCTGGTAAAGTCCGGGTTAGATCTAGGTGATAGGGGGGATGTCAAGTGTACAATTACCCTGGGTAAAAATTTGAGGGGGGAAGAGCTAGAGTGAGCGGTGTTGTCTCATTTAGTAGGTTTGGCTGGATTTAGTCAATAATCCCCAAGTCAAGTTTAAGGGGGGAATTGTTAGGTAAACATGACTCGGGGTAGAATCAATGTTTACTAGGGTAAACAGTAGTGGTTTTGGGACACATGGTTTTGTGCACCCATGGTTTTGGCCCATGGTATTACATGTAATGGAGCCTATAAGAGGCTGGGAATACTTCATTGTAAGGTAGGCCTGGAGGTGAGTGGTGAAGGCTCACTTGGTCGGATTGGCCAGGGTTTTTTGGCCAATGTTTAATGAAATTTCATTAGGATGGGTTTTTCCCTAGATTTGGGGTTTTCCTAGTTAAACATTGTGTTTATGTTTATGTGATTTGTTGCTGGGTTTTGTATGTGTATTATTCTCTTATTAAATATTATTTATTGTTGCAGTAAATTCCCAACAAGTGGTATCAGAGCGTAGGTCACGAGTTCGATACACACCCGGCTCGCGTTGGGGGGGAGATTGTTGGAAATTGGATAAACCAACGCTCCCCATGTGTTTTGCGACATGGACTAACCGCCTTTCGTGGATCCTTATCTTTGGCGATGCGATCGTTGACTAACACCTGCAGGTTTTGGTCTAACGACAATTGTGATTCCCAACAATTTCGACCTCTACTCTGTCGAAGGCTCTTGCAAAATATTTTGTGACTTCCTTGTGAAACCCATCAAATTTCTCTATGAAGTTAAGCCACTGTGCTTTCTGCAGTATATCCTTTAATTGCAGATATCCCTCCAAGAATTTATTTCCTAGAGGCTTTGTTCTTACAATCAAACCCATATATTACTGAGATTTTTGCCTTCAAGAATGTCTCTTCATGACTAGGTGAATTAAGGGTTTCAATATGAGCGTGAAAACATGGAGGATTTATGTCATGAAACGATATAGACATGCAGGTAAAAAAGTGAATGAGCGAGGTTTTAGGAATGTGAGTGAGGTTTTGGCATGAGTGAGGTTTTAGGAATGTGGGACATGGCCGTTAAATTATTAATGGATGAGATCAGATTTGATTGTTGAGGATATTATGATGTGGGTCTGGTGGCAAATCATTAGATTTAGATTTCGATTTGGCATAATTATTTTTAATGATGACATTTTGAGTTGGCAGTATACGATCATCTAATTTATATATACCAATGCTTTGAACCTTATTATTTAAACAAATTTTGTATCATACTTTGGATATAAATAACCTTTGTTGTTTCTTCTATCTTGAAATCTCAGGTGTTCTTGAGTACATTCTTTAGTATGATCTTCAATCTTGTCTTTAGATGCTTCTGTCAAAAAGTCATGTTCATATGTGCTGTGGAGGTGTATAAGAGCTGCAGAATGTCATGATAGCTGTAGAAATGCAACAATTCTGTAACTAACATTTTTTTTTTCTGAAAAAGAAAGGAAAATGCAAAGAATTTGGGATTTTTAGAATTGGAATGAAGAAAATATAAGATGTCAGAAATAAATTCTGGTTTTCACCTTGTATTTTCTTGATAAGGATGCCAATCAATGATTGGTTTTCATACTTATACAATTTTATTTTATTTATTTATTTATTTATTTATTTTTGAATTATATATATATATATAATTTCCTTTCTCTTTTTTTTTTTGTAGATATGAAAAACAAAAGGAAGACTGAGTTGGGGAAGAAGAAAGATTCTTCTTCACCAACTTCATATCAGCATTATCTTGAATTTTTTTGAAAAACTCCTCTTTTGTTAGTGGCTTATGATAGACCTTTAGTCGATGTCCATTTACAAGAAGAGGGACCTTTTCTTCATCGATAGTCTTAATCCTGACTTCTCCATTATCAAAGACTCTTTCAATCTCATAAGGCCCAAGCCAATGAGTTTGAAATTTCCCTTGGAAGTGTTTGAACTTTGAGTCATATAGAAATGCCCAATCACCTACCTGAAATTTTCTTTATTTTATGTATTTATCATGCCATCTGGATCTCTATTGTTGAAATAGGATGGTCTTTTGAACTGCATCCTGTCTTATCTCATCAAGCTCATTGAGTTGCTTCATTCTATGCTTTTGAGCTTCTGACAAGTCAAGTCCCAATTTGATTGTTGTTTTGAAGTTTCTAATTTGGAACTCTATTGGAAACAAGAATTGATTCCCATAAACAACTTCATAGGGAGTATGTCCTGTTGTATTTCTCCATATAGTTCGGTAGGCCCATAAAGCTTCAGGAGGCCTTTTTGCCCAATATTTTATATGTAGATGTACAATGTTTATGAGGATTTCTTCAATCACTCTATTAGTGGACTCCAATTTTCCATTTACCTATGGATGGTATGGATTAGACTTTTTGTGCTTGATTTTATATTCTTCCACAATATTTTGCACCATTTTGGATGTAAACTGAGTTCCCTGATCTGTCACAATTTCCTTTGGAACACCAAAACGAGTAAAAATATCCTCAAAAAGAAATGAGACTACAAAATTTTCATTAACAAAAGAAATTTCCTTAGCTTCTACCTATTTAGTGACATAATCAGTGCATACAAGAATATACCTCTTTTTTCATGATGGTGGACTGATTGGTCCAAAAAAATCCAGAGCCCATTTTTCAAAGGGTTCGATGAGTACCTGTGGTTGTAAGGGCATTTCATCTGTAGGAAAAGGTTTCCCCACTCTCTGACAACTATCACATCTTTTAACATACTCCTTGGCATCCTTGAAAAGGGAAGGCCAATAATATCCTAAAAGAATTATTTTATAAGTAGTCCTTTTATCAGCAAAGTGTCCTCCACATGGCTCATCATGGCATGCCTTCAGTATTTCAGGTATTTCATCCTCTTGAATGCATCTTCTAATTATGTGATATGGACCTATCTTGTATAATTCATCATTTACCCATGAATATGATGCACTTATTTGTGTTATCCTTCTATTTTCTTTAGGAAACAAATATGATGGTAGTTTTCCTGTGGATAAGTAATTGGAAATGTCTAAAACCCATGGAGATTTAGTAGATATTTCAAAAATATATTCATTAGGAAAGCTATCCTCTACTGGTGTATCATTATTATCATTTAGAATTCTAGACAAAAAGTCAACAATTGTGTTTTGTTTTCCAGGTCGATCGAAAATGGTGATATTGAATTCTTTCAAGAGTAGCAACCATATTGTGATTCTTCCATTAGTGATAGATTTATTCATTAGATATCTAATTGTGGAATGATCTGTGTGAATGAAGGTTTCATAGCCAGTGATGTAATGTCTAAATTTGTTAATAGCATGGACAACAACTAGAAACACTTTTTCAGTAATAATAGAATTTAACTTAGCAGGAGTCAAATTCTTATTTGTATAGTAGATGGCATAAGAGGTCAAGTATTTTTTCCCTAATACAACTCCCAGAGTTGTATCTAAAGCATCAGTTGAGATATGAAAAGGTAATTTCTAGTTTGGTCCTCTTAAAATTGGTGCTTCAGATATCTTTGTTTTCAAAGTTTCAAATGCCATTTGGCACTCAGGATTATAGCTAAATTCACAATCTCTAGTGAGAAATTTGAAGAGTGGAGATGCAATATTTGTGACGTTTTCTATAAATCTTCTATAGTATCCTGTAAAACCAAGAAAGCTCATAACATATTTTTGACAATTTTGGATTGCTAATTTCGAAATAACTTCAACTTTAGATGAGTCCACCTTAATTCCATTCCCTGAAATATGGTGTCTTAAAACAATTCCTTATGTAAACATCATAAGTAATTTTTCATGACTTAATGAGACATTTTATTCTTTGCATCTTATGAGAATTTTTTCCAAAATTTCAAGAGCCTATTCAAAATAATTTCCATAGACTGTGAAGCCATCCATATACACTTCCACACAATCATGTATTAAATTAGAGAAAATTTATAATACTGCTCTTTGGAATGTTGCAGGTGCATTGCATAGTCCAAAAGGAAGCACTCGGTAAGCATAATTTCCCCATGGACAGGTAAATTTGGTTTTGTCTTGGTATTCGAGTGCTACTTGAATTTGATTATACCCACTAAAACCGTCCAAGAATGAAAACTATTTCTTCCCTGCTAATGTATCCAAAACTTGATCTATGAAAGAAAATAGAAAATGGCCTTTTAAAGTAGCTTTATTCATCTCCCTATAATCAATACACACCCTCCATTTGCCATTATTTTTAGGGACAATTACTAAAGGTGAAACCCACTGACTGTCTGATAATTGATAAATAAAGTTTACATTCAATAGTTTTTGTAGTTCTTCCTTTACAATTTCCCTAAGTTTTGGATTCATTATTCTTTGAGGTTGTCTTATTGGTCTAGAATTTTCCTCAATATAGATATGATGTATGCAAGTATCAGGATTAATTTCTTTCATGTTAGTGTACTCCCATGCATATGCAGAAGAATGTTTTTACAATGTTTTGATTAACTCTTCTTTTTGAAATTCTTCTAGGTTATTGTTCATGTTTAAGGTTATACTTGGAAAGTTTTAAATTGAATAATTACCAAATTCTCCCATAGAATATAAAGACATTTGTCTGAATGATAAGTATTCAATATTACACTGTTCTTGAAAATTTTGACTATTATCGAATTGTGAAGATGATTCATATTTTTCTATTGAATTTAGAATTTAATTTTCTTCACTAATCTGTGAAATAGTAAAAATAGGTTGTATACCATTGTCATCATCCATAAATTCTTCATCTTCTACTTCTATAATTGTTTTTTCTAGAGGATATAGAGTGAATTTCTTTGTTGAACTTCCATAAGAAATAAACATATCACCATATCTACAACTTATTAAAGCATCAGTTGTAGCTAACTAAGGTCTTCCTAATATCAATGGATTTCCTCCTAAGTTGTTCTTGGGAGTTAAGATCATAAAGTCAACTAGATATTCCCAAGAGTCTAAGGATACATAAATGTCTTCTAATACACCATCAGGCTTGATTATTGATATGTCTGCTAATTGCAGTAGTGTTGGTGTATATTGAAGATTTGGAAGTTCTAGTTGTTCCATGGTTTGTTTACTCATGATGTTTATAGTTGCTCCTAAATTTATCAATGTATTTGGGATCTCAATACCATTGATGTGTGTTTTTACAATGGGACTTCCTGGATCCAAATATTTTTGTATGGATGTTTTCCCATCATGATATCTGCAATTCTTCCCACTAACTGTATTCTTTTTACTTTTTTTGTTTTTATTCCCGATTTCTTTATACTCAACTCTCTTATTGTTTTTGCAAGGATTGGAATTTCCTTAATAGCTTGTAACAAAGGAATTTGATACAAACATTCTTCAATTCATCTAATATATCATAGTTAGGCAACAAAATTTGTTTTTCTACCCCTCTATAAATTTGGAATATTTCAGGAAAAAGAGGTTTAGATATAGATACTAAAGGTTGCTCTATGATAGGAGTTGAGTTTATTGGATCTTCTTGTGTTTGATTTTGAAAATTTTGATTCTTATGAAGATATGTCCCTTCTCTAGAATTATTATTTCTATTTTGAAGATTTTCATTTTGATGAAGAGAAATTTCCTCATCAAGGTGGTCAACTTTTTCCTGAACATTAACAAAAGAAGGAATTTTATTTTCTAATATCCATCCATATATAATTTTAACATTGTTAAGATCTAGTGGAGTTATCATATAAGTTTGGAAATTTTGTCCCTCCATGTTATAAATAGGTTGTGCATTTTTATTGTTTGGGTTTGGGAGTGGCTGAGCAGGTTTTTGGTTTGGTCTTTGTGGAAATGGTAACAAAAGTTGTGGATTATGATTTGGAAATTGAGGTTGTTGACTGGGTTGAGGAAAATGTTGTGGAGGATAGTTCGGATAAGATTGTGGATATTGGTGATATTGAGAATATCTTCCATAAGGATTTTTCATTCTTTGTGCCCAAGGCTGAGGTTGAGACCAGGTTTCTACCATGACATTGATGAATTCCAATTATCCTGTGGGGGCCAAGTATACATCTGAGCGTTATAACCTTGATTTTGTGGCCCTTTCCATGGTCTTATAGAGATAAAACAAAGAGGATTTACTATATTTGGAGCTATTTATTTCTGGAAGACAACCTTAAGACCTAGTATAGAAGGACATATCTTTGTTTCATGATTTTTATTTGCATATGACACATGCCTCTATAATTTTAAAATCAAGAGGACATTCTCTTAAGGCATGTTTCTTTCTGTATTTAGGAAAGAAGATAGATAATGCATCGCTTTCATCTCTTTGCTTGTTTTGTAATTTTAAGGTGTCTATTTTTTCACTAAGACTCCCTAAAATGTATTTTTTGAATCCATCAAGCAAATTCCCTATTTTTTCCCTACTTACTATTCTAGCTGCAGATTTATTCGCTCTAGAGGGAACAGGATCTCTTGTATTTCTTCCAACTCTTGATTTTCCTCTTGAAAGATGTATGCATAATTCAGAGATATCATGTAATGGTAGTTGAGAAATGTATCATTTTCCCATCATATTAAGAATATCTATCCATTCATCTCTAATGACTTTCAACATGAGATATTTTAAAGTATCGTGATCCAAGTTTTACATTTGATCTCTTTTTATATTGTAACTGAATCTCTCAATTAGGTCTTCAAAGTTTTCATCCTCTCTTTGCATCATCTTAAAAAATTCATATTTCCGATTATGAGGTATGCAGTAATCCTATTATTTTTGCAAGAATGCACTTTTCATTTCCTCCCATGTCCTAATAGAATGTGTTATTAAGCCCGTGAACCATTTTTATGTTGCACCCTTAAGTGTTGCAGGAAAAAAATTCAATTTTTAAGAATCCTTTAAGTAGTCATATGATCTACATAAAACCTCAAATTCAAATAGAAATGTTTCAGGATCTTCATTCCTTAATCCATGAAAATTGGGAAGGATGGAAGGTGAGATATTCTTCATTGTGGTAGTTGTATCCTCATCAAATATAGGAAATCCAACAGGGTCTTCTCTATTTTATTCTTTATTCTCTTCACCTCTTCCTCTTCCTCTACCTCGTCTTCCATCTCATCCACCTTTATTTCCTCCACCTCTTCTACCTCCTCCTATTCTTAAGTATTCTCCATTCAAATTGTGGACTTGTCCTTCTCCTTCTCCTTATCCAACCATTGTAGATTCCTCATAACTAATATAGGGTTCTATTCTTGGAGTTATTTTTTCTTCTTCTGGTTCTTCTATCAATGGTATATTGAAGAATATTTCTTCCTCCTCTTCACTAGGGATTTCTATCTCTTGAGCTAAAAAAATTTCTCCTGTAGAGGTTAAAAAGATTACTCCTTATGTTTGAGATCTAGGATTTGTTGGAAATACTGAGAGGGGGTTGAATCAGTAATCCTTTCAATTAGCGTTATTATTAATATTTCAGAGCATTAGTTACTCTTCAATTATTATCAGTTTTTGTACAATGATAACAATAAACAAAAGGAACACATATGCACACATTTGTTAAGGTGGAAACCCTCTCTAGGAAAAAAACCACCTGAATGTTTTTCTAATAATTCTTTAATATTCAACTCCAATTGAAAATAAAGCTCCAAATTCCTAGAATCTAGAAAAGAATTATTCTCTAGCTCCCACTGGATGGACGCTCCAATGCCTGGGATTCTTCAGTAGTCAACTGAATGGATGCCCCAACACCCAATGAGCTCCAACTCACCCTAGCACCACCCTACCACCCTGAAGTTTTCACAGAATTGAACCTATTGGTGACTCCATGCACTAGCCTAGCACCACCCTACCACCCTATAGAAAAATAAAAGAAGAATGGACTCCTGTACCAGGGAAAATGGTCCACTTTACAATCATATAAAATGATGTAGAAGAAGAAGACACACTAGACCATAACCCCAACTATGACATAAATAAATAATGATGATCCTAGACCTCCTGACACTGCCTCTTCAATTCTTGGCAGATATACACTTGTACAAATTTTACAATGATGCTTTTACAATGAATCATTACAATGATACCTTTACAATGACTGTATGCAGTGCTGCCCACGTGAAGACTTCATGTGGTGAACTTATTGCTGCTGTTTTGCACCTTGATTGCTGCTTTTATCATGCTACCATTTCTAACTCTTCAAAACATTAGATCATGCATTGATTCTTATCCTTATGAATATATTATACTTGCAAAAAGTCTTCAAGGAAATACCCATGACATGATAATAGCAAAAAATACCTCATTCTGCAGAGCATATGTCGGTGCTAAAAAAAAAAATAGAATACAAAGAAACTAATGCAATTAAGAAATGAACATGCATATATAGAATATACTTACCTAGATCTTACCTCTACTACACCTTGCTTTTCTTTTTTTCCCTAGAAAGTCTAGTCCTTTGCAGCCCTTGACAACACGTGATATAACTTTTTCTTGCCTTCTAGGAGCTCCATATTGAATATGGTGTAAATCTATTATTTCAGATCACCAATATGTGATTTTCGGTCCTATAGTAGTCACCTGAGTCTTCTCTCCAATGCCACAGGTCTGACCCAATTTGGTTTCTTGAAGACAAATTTATGCCCAATCTCTCACAATGACCTAATTATGGTCTGGTTCTTTCGAGAAAACTTGTACGACATGCCATGTGTCACTATTTCTTCAATCATCTCTGAAATTGATACAGAGAAACTACAGTTTGTGCACTATCCACCACTTTTTACATAATTTCAAACTGATACTCAGAGAGAGATTTATGATGATTTTCCCAAGGTTGCCTCTTTGTGATGAAGTTCAGGAGCTTGCAAAAACCCTACCTTCCATAGATCATATCTCCAAAAATATTGCGCATCATGATCTTAAATTTTTACAGGAGCTTCCTCAGGATTTAGGCTTCACCTCACAAAATGTTCATCTTCTGAACCTTCATAGAAAAATATCTACAATGAAAAATTCCACAATGACCTGTTTCAAGTAGCGAAATTCCTACATGAGGAGGATATGAGGATCACAATTTATATAAATGCTTAGGTTGAGAGGGATTTTAGGAGCTTAAAAATTATTAATGATTGACTGTTCAATGACCACAACCAATTATTAGTGTCATGCCACAACCCCATGGGGTTTTAGCCCACTAACTGGGGTTACTAACTTCAAACATGAATATCTCTCAAACCGTGAAGAATTACGTGGTGTGCCATATATCAACGGAAACATATCGACAAGTAAAAACCATAAAAAATATCATTGCCATGGAATATAGTAATTTGGTAGTTAAAAATTCCCATGCAAGATCATGGTAGCCCCTGGTGCTGCTTGGGTTGACATCAATGACAACCACTGATCAACAAGATCTTCTTCTTCTATAAATTCCCCAGTTGATGAAGTTGGAGAGTCTCTAGGCTGAATTTCGACCTTATGACTTCAAAAAGTATATGTTTCGCTGCTAAGAATGGAATATGAGTTTGAGATGGTGGTGTGGCACTATGCGGTCTTGGTGGAGTGAGTGGTGTTGTTGGGATCAAACTTATACCTCTAGCTACAAATCTACCCCTAGAATCTCTTTCTCTATGTATGTCATTTTTTTTAAAGTTTTAAGAGATAAGGCTCCTAATTACACTTCCTCGACAAAGACGCCAAAATGTTTATTCAATTTAATGTCTAAAATTGCTATCATAAATTATTGATCGAAGTTAGTAATCTTATGAAGTGCAAGTGCACTATATATGCTAGAAGCCCTTGCTCTCTTAATTCATTATGTTTGATTTTATATGTTTGTTTGGGTTTTGTATTTATCTTGAATGTTTAAATGAAAATAAGAAACTAATAACTAAACTATGAAATAAAATATAAACTTAACTAACAAAGCTTATGATAAGAATTCTAATTTTGGATTTTAAAGATGAATAACTGATTTCAAGAGAACTAGAAATGAAAAGAAACTTCAATTTTTCTGTATGTTTTTAGAGATTTTATATATGTTATCACACTCAAAATTTTCAATTTTTTTTTTGATAAGGTCACCATAGGTTTCATGTTATGTCATGTTGGGTCAAGTCTTTGATGAATAATTTACCAAATAATTTTTATCCTATGTTAAAAAAACAACCATAAATCATGTCATGTCATTCAACTACACTCCATGGCTTTTTTCTTTCACACCCATGCCTTCAAATTACAAAAGTGCACACCTGTTAGTTTTTCAGACTTTCGTAGCAATTTACAAAGGAAATCCACATATTTCATTACGAAACTGCCTAATAGTTTCGTAGTGAATCTGTCAGCAACCTAACTGTCTTCGCTACAAAACTGCTTTTTTTCATCCTAAGTGTTAGAGTGGTGCAATGTGTCAAATTTCGATAAGAAAAGTAAGGGGTTATGTCATTTGAGTTTGTTATGATGATTCCCAAACATGCTTAGCCATATCTGCTATCATTATTGTCTTTTATAGTCATGTGTCATCATCAAACTGTGAGTTGTCAAAATTACCTTTTAAACTTTACCCTAAGTTTCTCTTTGTCATTCAACACTCATTATTTCATGTGAATCATCTCACTGTTTGAGAGTTGTTTCACCACACCAAGCAGCTTGTTGTCTAATTTGTCTTTACATGTGTCACATTTTTAAGAGGGAAGCTTGGTTATAAAGAGAGATGGCCATAAAGGAGAAAGCATACAAAGGAGGCTCTATGGTTATATAGAATCCCATGAACCTTAATCTATTCATGAAGGAACCTAGCTTTGCTGAAACATTCACCAATTCAGGTTGTTTGAATTTCTACTGGATCTTCAAGGGAATTTGTTGCGTTTTTGGACTGTGGGAGCAGTCACTTTCAAGAGAATTTTATGGATGAAAAAAGATTAATTTGGAAATACTGAGAGAGGTTATTTTCAAGCATAGAACAAAAAAAATAACCTCCTTCACTTTTCTCACAGGTGCTACCAGTTTGGAGATTCGAAGATGTCTCTAGGACCTATTTTTAGAATCCAGAATTTTTCTGTTTTATACATGCTTTTCTAATGCAGATTCTGGATAGTTGGAGATGTTTTTCCAAAAACCAAGAGAGTTTTTCTTTAGCAAGAACTTATCTACAAAAACCTCCTCTGGTTTTGCAACAGCCATCAAGGATCTAGAGATATAAGATCATTTATGAGCCCTAAATTTCAAAAAAAGAAGCTCTATTTTTATTAATAGAGAAACTTGTTGAATGGTGAAAATATTGTTTCTTGAGGAGGATAAGAGTTAGTTTGAGCCTATTCTGCTTTAACATACTTCATCATATCATCTTGCAGACCTACAGACTAAATTTTGAAGAAAATCACAAAACAACGTATTATGCTATTTTAGGCAGTTTCATAGCGTGCTTCAGGCTTGAAGCCAGAAAAAATGCTACGAAAATTTTGAAGATGCAATTTTGCTTTGGAATTCAATTTTGTGAAAGATTAAGGAGGGGAGTTGTTTGTTTTCAATATGTTTTGGAATATTAAAGGTTTTTGACCAAAAAATGTGGCAAGGAGATGGATGAAAAGACAAGATTTCATATGCTACGAAAACTCGCTACGAAACTGCCTATTGCACTCTGTTTTTTGCAGAGAGGTGTTTTAGTTGTATTGTGATGTTTGGAAAGTATATTGAAGAGTAGCTGTTAGGACCTCATAATGTACCATTTTGACTACATATTTTGTCACCAATTTACTCTTTTTAGTCCATATTTAAAGCTTACATTATCATTTCCATCCATTTTTCCCAAAAGGTATATAAAGTTCTTCTTTTGACTATATGTTTAATTTGTCTTGCATATAAGTGTACATTAATTTTATATTTAATCATTAATCGAAGGTATATAGTTTCTAAGACAGTTTAAAGACTGCAGATAATCTATTTTGAAGATCACGTTGCTGAAACAATCAACATGCACGCAAATCCCGTTGCTGAAACAGCGCGTGATTTGCAATTTTGAAGGCGTATTTCAAGTATGATGGCAACAAGACAAAGAAAAGCAAGGGATGTTGTTACACGGACCATTCTGAAGCTAGTATTCTTGTATCCATCGTAACAGCATTCTGCTATGGAAGAACAGAAAGACCCTGTTTTAGAACAGAAGATCGGATTTGGATAAAAATAGGATTTCTCTGATGTAACTGTAATAGATGTCTCCTCTTTAAAAAGAGGAGACATCATCATTAGAAGATATTTAGAGACTGCGGGAGGTGCATTTTTCCTAAACAGAGAAGGAGAAAGACTCTATTATAATATGTTGTTTTTTTACAGATGAATAAAAGTTTTTTTTGAGCACTTCAATTTAAATTCTTTCTCTGGGGAATCTTGTGAGAAGGAAAGGGCTTGCCTTCATCACAAGATTCACCCATTTTTTCCCATAGTCTGGTAAATTTTTATGTTATTCGCACCTCGATTAAACCCTGTTTGCTGAAGATTATCTATGCAGTTCTGAAATCTTGTGTTTCCTGTTAGAACTATGTTTTCAATCATTCACTGCATTGGTTTATGCAATTCATTCTGGAGGAGTTGTGAGTTATTTTATTTCAGCAATCTATATATGAATTGAATGTGTGATGGTTTGATAACAGGAAACAGGTGTTGAAGATTCCTAATTGGAGGAATAGAGTCTTGTTCTCCATTATAGTTGATTGATTTTCCTTCCTGCAAAATGATTTATTTTCATTATCTTTTCTAGGATTATTTTAATGAAACTCTGTAATAGAAGGATTGTCTTTGCTGTAACACGAGTAGGCTTCAGCTTTGATTAAAGTGAGGTGTGGATAGTGTGGTTAATATAATTAGTGTAATAGATACTACAACCTTTCTTTGCTTTTGGAATTGAGCATATATAGTGTGTGATTGCCTTTGAAATAACCAGACCTTCCTGGGTTGAAAATTTATGTGGCACTTGAATTGTTAAACAATTAAAGTGACCAACATTTTGGCGCCGTTGCCGGGGAAGGCAGTTATAGATTTCAAAAGCATTGATGATTTTCTTTTAGATGTGTAGATTGTATGAGAGGACGAGGAACCCATAAGAAAACTAACCCTACAAGTGGCAAGGGCAAAGGAAGGGGAGGAAGAAAGACTTTTATAGACGAAATTGTATGAAAAGTTGAATCTTCTCAGAGATTAAGCTCTTGAAGACCAAAGCTTCAACACCCCCCACAATCAAATTATGAAACAGAGGGGGTTTTGAGCCCTGAAAACGTAGAGGAAATAGCAGTAGATGTTGAAGAACCAGTAGAGAGTGTTGAAGAACCAGAAGAAAACACTAAAGAATCAACAAAGAACGTTGAGGAATCAGCAGGAAATATTGAGGAGCCAGTAGAAAACTTTGAAGATCGAGAAAGTGCAGTAGGAGATCAACCAATGGAAGGAAATAACGAAGGATTCTTTGGTGGAGGACGAGTAGATCCTAAAGGAGAAGGAAAATATGAAAATTCTCTCTCTACCCTGGGATTTCCTATTAGTTATCTCCCTAGAGGAACAACTCCTATGAAGAATATCCCACTGTCAGCCTTACCCAACTTCCATGGTTTATCCTCTGAAGATCCTGACGAATTTCTTTTTGAATTTGATATATTATGCAGAAGTTATGATTATGTTACTAATGATTAGAAGCTGAAACTGTTTCCAGCAACACTAAAAGGAAATGCATTAAGGTGGTTCATGAGCCTCGGAAGCCAGGTAATCACAACATGGGAACAGATGAAACAAAAATTTCTACTTAAATATCAAGATTATTGTCGGACAAGAGAAAAGAGGGAGGAATTATTCAAGATGGTAGAAAAGGAGGACGAGAATTTGTAACACTCTTTTGGAGAGACTGCAGTATAACCTGCAGAGATCTGATCATCCGAGTGTAAGTAAAGATATTCTTAAAACAATATTACTGAAAGGAGTAAGGGATGATTGTTTAGACATGCTAAACATGCTTGGTAAAGGAGATATATCTAAAGAATCATATGATGATATTGTTGACCTCTGTAAAAGATGTTCAAGAGGAGCTGAAAGGAATAGATCAAACAGCAGAGATGCCACCTATTCAAGAGTTCAGAAATCAGCCAGTGGGGGAGAAACAAGAGCTGAAATAGGTAATTTACTTGAATAATTTAAAACTAAAATGTTAAGTTCTTTTGCTTCACAAATTGACACCTTGCAGGTTAAAAAGAAGCAGGCTGAAGCAGAAGTAGCTTTAGCTGTCTTCTGCCCCAAATGCAGAGACAAAAACCCACTAAGGGAATGCCCATTGGACAAGATACCAATCTGTACCCTTTGTGAGAAAGATCACGAAACACAACATTGCCCCTCTCTACCAGGAATAAAGGCAGCACTGCAACCAACGGAAGAAGAAGCTAAAGCAATCTATCTACTAACAAAAAGGAGACAATGGCAACCAAGAGGACAAGGTATGAATTCTAGTATGCCATTTACATCTTCTAATCGTTGGAACAATTATCCTTCTTTTAGTCAGACAAATTACCCTCCCTTTAACCAAATGCAATACCCACCCTTTAATCAGATGAATTACGCACCCATGCAAAAAACAAACCCTCCCTTTGTAGATCCTGCAATGTGGACTTCTTGGCCCCCACAACAACCGTCTTATTTTAATCAATGGAATTCAAATTAGAGGGGCCAACAACTCCCATTTCCAAATCAATTTCCTTAATTTCAACAACCACTTCCTCTACCATCAGGCGCTCCACCAAATAATAAAATAAGACCCCAGCTACCTGTACAACCAAATCCTAACCCCAATAATAAACCTGTGCAAGTTATTGACATTCACAACCAGCCTACATTTCCTGTTTTCCCTACACAATGTAATGACATCCATTTAAGATTTGGGAAAATAGTTGAACCTATTATTGATGATGTTAGTTCTTTTGATTCAGATAAAGAAGAAACTGAGAAACATGATCCACACAAAGAAGTACAATCACCCCCTAATAAGGGTGTTGAAACAACAGAACCACCATTCCCCGAGTGTTTAGCTTTAACTAAAACGCCTGAGCTACATGCTTTTAATATTTTAGGGGAATTGCAGAATCTGTATGTTAAAATCCCACTTTTACAGGCACTAAGAGATGTACCAATTTATGCCAGAACCATGAGAGATATTTGTGTAAAGAAACTGGGTAGGAAAGCTAAAGATCCCCTTACAGTTCATGTTATGGGTGACCTATCTACATTAATGTCCGGTAAGACTCCTCCAGTTAAATATGGTGATCTCGGCCATCCTACTGTGACAGTCCAAATTGGTAAAGAAATAATCCCTCAAGTTCTGGTAGATTTAGGTGCTACTATAAATATCATGACTCTTGAAACTTTACAATTGTTACAGCTAAAGAACACAATTAGAGAAACACCAACCATCCTAGAGTTAGCTGACCATTCTACAATCAAACCAGAGGGAGTTGTTGAAGACTTAATTATCTCGATTGAATCCTGGAATTACCCCGCTAACTTTGTGGTGTTACAAACTAAAACAAAGTTGGGGGGACATCCTCTAATTCTAGGGAGGCCTTGGCTAGCCACAACTGATGCCTTTATTAGCTGAAGATCTGGTTTAATGAAAATTTCCAATGGATATGAAACTAAATAGCTTACTCTTTACCCTCATGCTACACCCATGGTTAACAATGAAAATTATGTGTGGATGGATTATGATGATAATGCTATTCAACCTATTTTGACTATCGGGCAAGCTTTAAGTCTTAAAGACAACACAAAGGATGAAGTAATTAATAATTTTATTTGTGAACCCTCCTCTGTGACTACTGAAACACACAATCAATTGACTACACTTTTGGAAACAGATACCCAGGAAAAGATTAAATCTGAAGATCTACCTCAAACATCAACTACCATCTCTTCTAAAAGTATAACAGTGGAAATCGAACCTAGTAAAACACTTAACATAAATCCTGATTTGATAGTTGCTGAAACACAACAGTTAATGAAGTTACTGCTTAAAAATAAGGAAGCATTCGCATGGGATTACACGGATATGAAGGGAATCTCTCATGAATTATGTACTCACCGAATTTATATTAAGGAAGGTTGTCGGCCATTCTTCCAACCCCAAAGACGAATGAACCCTAATTTAAGAGAAATTGTTAAAGAGGAACTTTAGAAATTGCTTAATGCAAGATTTATATACCCTATATCTAACAGTGAATGGGTTTCCCCATTGGTAATAGTCCCTAAGAAAAACGGGAAATGGAGAGTGTGTGTAGATTATAGAGCCTTAAATAAAGCCACTTAAAAGGATCACTTTCCTTTACCGTTCATTGATCAGGTGTTGGATAGTTTGTCAGGGAAGAAATTCTTTTCCTTTTTAGATGGATTCAGCGGGTATAACCAAATCAGAATTTCACCCCAAGACAAAGACAAGACCACTTTTACTAGCCCTTGGGGAACTTTTTCCTATAGAGTTCTTCCATTCGGACTATGTAATGCACCAGCAACTTTTCAGAGGACTATTATAGGAATCTTTTCTGATATGCTGAATGACTCTATAGAAATATTTATGGATGATTTTACTCCCTATGGTGTGACTTTTGAAGACGCATTACAGAATCTTGAGAAGGTACTTAAACGTTGTATACAAGCTCACCTCTCCCTAAGTACTGAAAAATGTCATATGATGATGAGTGAAGGAGTAGTGCTTGGACATTTTATCTCATCTCAAGGTATTCAGGTAGATCCATCCAAAATACAAGTCATTCAGAATCTTCCTGTTCCTAAAACACAAACTAATGTGAGAAGTTTTCTAGGACATGTTGGATATTACAAGAGATTTATTAAAAAAATTTCCAAGATAGCTTCTCCTTTATTTGTGTTGCTCATGAAAAATGTTGAATTTAAGTGGACTAATCTTTGTCAGGAAGCCTTTGTAGAACTCAAGCATCAGTTATCCATAGCTCCTATTTTGAGAGGACCTGATTGGGCACTTCCCTTTCATATATCTTCTGATGCTTCAGATACTGCAATTGGAGCTATCTTGGGACAAGAGGAAAACCATCTTCCTTATTCCATCTACTTTATCAGTAAGAACATGACCCCTCCTGAGCTTAATTATAAAGTTACCGAAAAGGAATTTTTAGCAGTAATTTATGCCATTAACAAATTTCGACATTATATTACTGGTTATTCTACTTTTGTCCATACTAATCACTCGGCTATTAAGTATTTAATGAATAAATCTGTCACAAATGCTCGAGTTACCAGATGGTTATTGTTACTGCAGGAGTTTGATATTAAAATTGTAGATCGACCAGGTAGAGAAAATGTTGTGGTTGATTTCCTTTCACAGTTAAAAAATGATAATAATATTCCAGTAGATGATTCCTTTCCTGATGAGTATTTATTTGCAGTATCTGCTCACTCACCTTGGTACGCAGACATTGCTAATTACCTGGTTGCAGGAAAGTTACCATCACACCTGTCATATAGAGAGAAGAGAAAAATTATCCAACAAAGTGCCAAGTATAGTTGGATAAGCGGGTGCCTGTTCTACACAGGATTTGATCATGAAATCCGAAGATGCATTAGAGAGGATGAGGTGTATGACATACTAAAAGCTTGTCACGATGGCCCTTGTGGAGGGCATTTTGCTGATAAAAGAATGGCACATAAAATTCTGAGGATGGGTTATTATTGGCCCTCACTGTTTAAGGATGCAAAGAAATATGTGCAGGCTTGTGATAACTGTCAGAGAATGGGTCAACCTAATCATAGATATGAAATTCCATTAAACCCCCAGGTAATACTTGAACCATTTGAAATATGGGCCTTAGATTTTATAGGACCCATTAATCCTCCATCCAACCAAAGGGTTTATATACTAGTCTGTACAGATTATATGACTAAATGGGTGGAGGCCAAAGCACTTCTTAGAGCTAATGAAGAGGCTGTCCTAGCTTTCTTATTTGAAGAGATCTTTGTTAGATTTGGAATTCCTAGAGAGCTAGTTACAGATGAAGGACCTCCCTTCAATTCTCATGGTTTCAAATATACCCTTCATAAATACCATATTCATCATAGAATGACTACACCATACCACCCCCAAGCCAATGGGTAGGTGGAAAGTACAAATAAAGTAATAGAAGCCATTCTAACCAAAACAGTGAAGGATAATTGGAAGGATTGGTCTCAAAAGCTCCCTGAAGCACTATGGGCTTATAGGACTACCTGGAGAAATACTACAGGATTTTCTCCCTATGAATTGGTTTATGGTAAAAGTGTTGCTTTTCCTGTGGAATTTGAAATTAAAACTTTAAGAACTGCTTTAGCTGTTAACCTTGATTTGACTGATGTGCAGATAGCCAGGTTGTAGTAGCTTCTTGAACTAGATGAAAAGAGATTAGATTAGATTCATCAGACAACCATGATTCAACAACAAAGAACAAAGTGGCATGATAAAACCATCAAGCACAAGTAGTTCCAAAAAGGTAATTGGGCCTTATTGTATGATTCTCGATTTGAGAACTTTCAAGGCAAGCTACCTACAAGATGGATGGGACCTTATGAAGTAGATGTTGTTTTTCCTAATGGAACAGTAAGACTTTTAACAATTGATGATTTTAAAACACCTCTACTAGTAAATGGTCATAGGCTTCGGTTGTATCAGCACCCTGTTTCTAAAGAAGATTTTAAGGCTGCTTGCATGACATATGCACATTATCTTTTTCTAGGGGAGTCTTCTTCTTCTCACAGCATTTAATTGTTTTCTGCACTATATTTTTAGTATTAGATTAGATTTAAAACTAATAATCCCTGTCAAGGGTTGGCATGTTACAATTGTATTTTGCAGATTAAGGAAGAACTTACCAAGGAGGAAAACTTCATTACAAGAAGATCTGAGCTTCAATCTGAGAAGCTTTGTTTCCCTTATCTCAATTCATTTCCTCATCTCCTAGAAAAAATTCATCACTTATCCCCTCATTCTTTCTTTCCCTTTTCATATCATTTTCCTATTTTTCCCATTTTACCCACTGCTGAAACACCATTCTCCAGCAAGTATTTTCCCTATTCCTTATTGTTGAAATACCACTCCTCAACAAATACTTCCCTTATTTTTCCACGGCTAAATCATCACTTTTCAGCAACATTTCCCTTATTTCTCCATTGCTGAAACACCACTTTCAACAACACCTCACTTATCTTTCCATTGCTAAAACATCATTTCTTTCCCCTAAAAATATGATTATGCAAAATTCTTCAGTCCTTCCCTTTTATTCTTCATACTCCTTGTGTGAATACTGTCCATTTACTACCTCTCTCTTATGATTAAGAAGACTCTAATATGATCCTCTTACATTTCAGAGAATTCTAAAGTTCTTCCATCAATATTAAGCTACCATAAACAAGCACTATATATTTCGAATCACAAAGCAAAGGTAAATATAAGGTATGTGAATTTTATGTAATACAATTAAACGATAGTTTAAAGAGAATATTTCCCTCATTATGATTATAATCTCCATACACTTGAAAACATCATACATGGGGGGGATTTCGAAATTACAAACCATCATTTCATAGCATGCAAACCACCATCACTCTTTACATCCATTACTTCGGCCCTTTACCGATACTCCATGTTCTCAATCACAATGATTACTCTGTTCAAAGCCTGGTAATTCTGCTCTCTGCCTCTGCATTTTACCTAAGCTAGTAACTATGGGAGGACTGACCATCAGACATGAGCTCGACTCAATGGCTCTCCTTGAACTGTTTCCAGATGCTTATCAAATCTTCCAACAGGCAGGATTGGTGACATATTTTGAAAGACTTCAATAATTTGACCCTCAACAGGTCCTGGAATTTGCACAGAACCTTCAGGAGGACCATTCTACAGTTCAGGGGTCCGAATTCCGGTTTCAGAGGATGACATAGTGCAAGTCTCAGGTTTTCCAGTCACAGGTGCTCGGTGGTTTAGTAGGAAGCACATCATCTTAAACGTGCAACGGGACTTCCTGCTTCTAGGAGAACATGTTGAGATTAAAGGTCGTGGCATAGGACTGCACTCATTACCTCCTCCGTGGCCAAAGGTAGCTGAATTTTTCAAGCATTATTTAACTTGCGAGGGTCGCTATCAGGTAGTTTATCAACACGACTTTGTTTTAATGAGCCACTTACGACATGGTAGAATAGTAAACATTCCTTATTATCTGCTTGGATGTATTAAAAATATGTCATATTACTGTAGATGGGTAAAATTTCCACTACTTTCTCTTACTCATCATCGCCTTTGTCAACTATTAATTCAGAGGGGCGTTGCTCAGCAAAACCCCCCTCTAAACAACTTACCTTTACCTCCTGAACAAGCCCCCGAAATTCCCTAAGAAGCTGAAAATCCCCATGAAATCCCTGAAAGCTCTTACGAACAACAATTGGAAGATATTCTTGATCCTCCATCGATTCCATCTTCAGAACCAATTAATCTAGTTGAACTGTCCCCAAGCCCATATCATTTAGCAAAGTCATCCCATCCCAACCTCCACATTCCTAGCGAAGAATCTCAGGCTGAAACACCACCATCTTCCCCTATTCATAAAAGAAAGAGGCGAAATGTAACAATCTTTGTATCAAAAAGGCAAACAAGGGCTGCATCCAAAACAACCACCTCCTCTGATAGCCCTTCTCCTAGCGAAAAATCTCCTCATAAGAAGAAAAAGCAAGCTACCGCTTTTTCTGCTTTCCTACCTAGGAGAAAAATGAAAACAACCATTGAATCTGAAACCATTCCCATTACCCCAGACCCTGCAGTTATTTTGCTAAAACTTCATTCATCATCACCATTCCAAACCCTGGAATCATTACCTATCTCGTCCTGTGGCACTTCTCCACAAGAACCAAATGCATAGGGTAATATGACATCATTTTTTGCACAACCAGTAGCTGCTCCACAAGAACTAGCTACTCAGTCAGTAGCTGCTCCACAAGAACCAATTACTCACTCAGCAGTTGAAACACAAGAACCAGCTACTGACGTGCAAAAGTCAAACATCCAATATGATATTACAAGGAAACCAGTAGTAGCTGAAACACAAGAACTAGCTACAGCTGAAGAATAGCAATCAACTTCAGCAAAAGCAACCGATACACAGGGTCCAGTCACCATGGCCTCTCTTTTAGAGGAAAATGAATTTTTAAAGTCAGAATTAGAAGCCTACAAAAGAGATTTGGTAATGGAAAGGGAAACCTTTGATAAAGAGCTAAATCTCTATATCTTGGCCCATAGAGAATCGATGCAAAAGAATGACCCATGTAAATAATATATGTTCTATGAATGTAGAAACATCTATCAACAGGCCGGATACAAGATAGTCAAAGTCCCAGTGCCTAAGGCATCCACATCGGTTGCAGTTAAGGAAGAATGCCCTACTGTCACACAAGAACCAGTAGGGCCTTAAAAAACTTTAGAGGAAGAAACCAAGGTACAGGTTTCCTGCCCTACATTAATTGATTTTGTTACTCAGACTATGCACCAGCCCATTACTTATAATGCCGGAACACAAACTCCACCATGGAAAGAATTGGAAATAATGAATAAGTGGAAAAAGTAGTATGCTATTGTTCAAGACAAAGTTTTACAACAGCATAAATTGGCCTGGCACAATCATATGTATTCCAATTGGGATAACTGGGAGCAAACACTTCAACAACTTAAAGATTCCAAGAAAGAAACTAAGGAATTAAAAGATAAATTGATCCTGATGTTTCAATTAGTACAAAAATTGTTAGCCACCAGGAAACCATCCTTGAACTATTCTCTGTTTCTTTCAGAATGCCTTGTTTATTTCCAGTTGAAAACAATTAAGGATGGAAGACCTTATGAGCTGCTCACAGCTGAACAGTTTGTCAAAACATTTGCTGAGGCTTCCACTAGTGATCAACATTTATTATGTGAGCTGTATCTTCATAATGAGGCTATGCCTGAAAACAAAAAGGTCAATCTTAATCCTATTGTTGGTGATGTATAGATTAGGGCGTTTTTTTCCTTTCTTGCCAATCAAATCACATGGCAAGCCACTTTTCTTGCGACTAGGAACAACGAGGATAATCGCCTTCTATGGATAAGGCCAGAACCTCGAAATCTAGCCATTTTTGTAGCAGAGTATCATCAGTTTTTGCAGAAGCCAGGAATGATTAGGTATATACAGCAATTGCAAGCCTCAATACTCCAAGAATGTCATCAGTTAATCAGGGCCAAAGATACTGCTGCTCTGAAGGCAAACAATATGTTGTGGCAACAATCCTCTAAGGAGAGACAAGAGTATAATCCCTTTAGCCCTATTAACCTTGAAACTGCACTATCCAGAATACCAAACAACATCAGATGTGTTCAGCAATGTGTTGAGAATTGGATAGGCTATCATTTTCACTTCCCTATCTTATGGATGCCAGCAGAACGATATCAGGCTCATTACAGATTGGCTAACAGAGATGAGGCAACAACATGGCAGAAATTACAAAGTAACCAGGGATTCAGACCTTTGACAGATACGACCTTCCATAGTTATTGCTTGAGTAACTTGCATGCAAAAAGTCAGTATCCAGACTCTGACTCAGACTAAAATTTTCCTAAGGACATGCAACCATTTCAGCTGGGGGGGATGTTAGGACCTCATAATGTACCATTTTGACTACATATTTTGTCACCACTTTACTCTTTCTAGTCCATATTTAAAGCTTACATTATCATTTCCATCCATTTTTCCCAAAAGGTATATAAAGTTATTCTTTTGACTATATGTTTAATTTTTCTTGCATATAATTCTACATTACTTTTATATTTAATCATTAATTGAAGGTATATAGTTGCTGAGACAGTTTAAAGACCGCAGATAATCTATTTTGAAGATCACGTTGTTGAAACAGTCAACATGCACGCAAATCCCGTTGCTGAAACAGCTCGTGATTTGCGATTTTGAAGGTGTATTTCAAGTATGATGGCAACAAGACAAAGACAAGCAAGGGACACTGTTACACGAACCATTCTAAAGCTAGTATTCTTGTATCCATCGTAACAAAATTCTGCTATGGAAGAACGGAAAGACCCTGTTTTAGAACAGAGGATCGGATTTGGATAAAAATAGGATTTCTCTGATGTAACTATAATAGATGTATCCTCTTTAAAAATTGGAGACATCATCATTAGCAGATAGTTAGAGACTGCGGGAGGTGCATTTTTCCTGAACAGAGAAGGATAAAGACTCTATTGTAATATGTTGCTTTTTGACAGATGAATAAAAGTTTGTTTTGAGCACTTCAATTTAAATTCTTTCTCTGGGGAATCTTGTGAGAAGGAAAGGGCCCGCCTTCATCACAAAATTCACCCATTTGTTCCCATAGTCTGTTAACTGTTTATGTTATTCGAACCTTGATTAAATCTTGTTTTCTAAAGATTATCTATGCAGTTCTGAAATCTTGTGTTTCCTGTTAGAACTTTGTTTTCAATCATTCACTGCATTGGTTTATGCAATTCATTTTGGAGGAGCTATGAGTTATTTTATTTCAGCAATCTATTTATGAATTGAATGTGTGATGGTTTGATAATAGGAAACAGGTGTTGAAGATTCCTACTTGGAGGAATAGGGTCTTGTTCTCTATTATAGTTGATTTATTTTCCTTCTTTCAAAATGATTTCTTTTCATTATCTTTTCTTGGATTCTTTTAATGAAACTCTACAATAGAAGGATTGTCTTTTTTGTAACACGAGTAGGCTTCAGCTTTTATTAAAGTGAGGTGTGGATAGTGTGGTTAATATAATTAGTGTAATAGATACTACAACCTTTCTTTGCTTTTGGAATTGAGCATATATAGTGTGTAATTGCCTTTGAAATAACCAGACCTTCCTGGGTTGAAAATTTATGTGGCACTTGAATTGTTAAACAATTAAAGTGACCAATAGTAGCCAACCACGCAGATTAGTCAAAGAGTATCAATGAATATTTTTTTGGTCAAAACACTTAGCAAAGAAGGTGATTAGGTTGCCAACTCATTATGCTACCACATCATCAACATGACAGCTCCTCAAAAATAGGAAGAAGAGTTTCATGAAGACAGTGAGGGTATTTATGTTTTATTTATGGTCAATATTGTTGAAGTATGCAAAGGATTTCTAAATGGAAATACTTGTCATAAATATGGTTTGGAGATGCCAACTCATCATGCTGCCACATCACATAACAAATCCTCAAAAGTAGGTAGAATAGTTTCATAAAGACAGTGAGGATATTTACGTTTTGTTTGTGGTCAGTGTTGTTGAAGCACATGATTCCTTTCGATGTATTTGGGTTATCTTTTAGATAAAGATGTAATAAATAGGTGTTTGAGTTATGATAGGACTCTAACTCTTAAGTTAGTAGGTGTCAGTGTCTAATTCCTAGTATCTAGTTTATGGTTAGACTAGGTGGTAGCAAAAGAAAATAATCTAGCCATTTGGAAAATTCGATGTAAAGGCTAGATGCCTATTAATAGGCAGAACATCGAAGAGCAAGGGGTTATAAGATGTTACTTGTGGCTACTACTATTGTAAATTATTATGATCAGTAATAGACAATGATTGTGGGCTTTCTCCTTCACCTGAGATTCATTTTATGTTTTCATGAACCTTGTCCTATGTATCTTGCTACTTTTATTTCAATATATTAATGTTTAATTACTCAGAATTCGTGCTTCTCATGCTCTAACTTCCTTCAAGCATTAAAATATTGTATATATTTATCAATATCCTGCTTTAAATATCTTAATGTTCATTACTCAGAATTCATGTTTCTCATGCTCTGATTTCCTTTGAAAATTTATCTATTGAGTAAATTATGTGTGCGTTTTCCTTTCATTTAAATATCTACATACCTCAGCTTCCACAAGTAGAGCCATTTTCATTGAGTTCTCTAGCACTGACTCCATAAGCCTAATGGTAGCAAGTCCTTTACATTTTCAACCTGCAATCAATCACAATAAAGTTAAAGTCATAGAGCTAGCCATCTAGTAGAGTTTTCATTGCAAATCCTTTAATAAATTAAGAGAGCCCTCTCAAGCTAAAGAGACTAATCTTCAGTCAAAAGGTTGTTTGAAATAGTTACTCCAAGTTGACCATTGCAGCAGCCCAACATGACTCAATTTCATGATAACAATATAAATGAAATTAAAAGAAAGAAAGTAACTACTCGTAGAGAAGAATTTTAATGCTTGAAAATAAACTTAAGAAGGAAGAAAAGGAAATGTTTAATATTAATCTAAGAAGAAAATTGATTTTTAAATTACTCTAAAGAAAATATTCTAATGAATAAAACATGAAAGTTACAAGAAGGAAGAAAAGGAAACGTCTATTTAAGAAAGAACATTGATCTATGACAAATCTATATTGCATAAAAATAAATCAATCTAAGTGATCAATTTAAACTATGTCAAACTATTATATGACGACAATTAAGATGAAATTATCTCTAAAACATCTATCTAAACTATTTCTAAATATATTTGATTAAAGAATGAAAATATCTACTTTAATCAACTCTAATCCAAACTATGTCCAAGTCTATCAAAATATATATCAAAACTTTATTCTTTCTACCAAATGAAAACACCTATATAAATTAATTCTATGAAAACAAAGTATTGATTTAATTCTAATTCTATTAATAATGAAACCGAGCATTTATTCTAAATTCTATGAAATAGAAGTATTAAACCTAGCAAGTATTAAACCTAAATGACTATTCTAAGTAAATCCAAAGACTGATTGAAATAAGAAAACATAGTATTGTACCTACTATGCAAAGCTAAAATGCCTATCTGATATGAAATATGTAATTACTGTGTGAACAAATGTGAGAAAGGTTTCATTACATGAGATATATATGTTAACAGAATTATGACATCAAGATATTTTAGGAAAGAAAAACAATTGGAGCATTCAACTATGCGAAAAACATAGCATTTAACTTATGAAAAACACAACAATTAACTTATGCTGAAATGGAAGAATTAAACTAAGAAACAACAAAATTTTAAACTACGAAACCTATTCTATGCAAGGGCCCTTCGCAACATAACGGTTTTAAATTCACTTGTAACTAATTATGTGTCGATGGTATTGAACACGCCTTCTCCATGAATTAATAAAAACAAAGTTTTACTGTGTGACAGTATTACAATCAAAATTAAGCCTATCTTTGGTTAAAACAACCCAGTATTTATAACAGAGTCAATTTCAACTGTTTGAGATGATCTCACCTAAAAATATTGATGAAAATAGGAATATAATTCTAAACAGGATTGTAGTCTTCATAGCTTTCACGATTTTCTACGTGGAGAGAAAATCGTGAAGCTTTCAACTTCTCATCCATTGGTCTTGGCCCTTTGCTTGACTGGTCCTTTGATCGTGATCTTAGGCATTATTTCTCTCGATTTTGGACAAGTGAGTAGGACAAAATCCATGTGTGGATTATTTCAAAACTACCCATGTGCTTCGCTCCTCTACTTATTATTCGAAACTTGTCAAACAATGTCGGTAACTATAGAAACAGAGACTAGCTACAGAATTGCATGAATTCTGTAGCTAAATACATAATTTATTCAAATAATAAGAAACATTCAAATATAAAAGAGAGATCATTCAAATACATTCTCAGACTGAAAATGTGTCAATTAACACTGATTGATCTTATGGATTATGTAAAAAAGGAAAGAAAAGTGGTGAGATAGATGTAAAAATAGAGACAGTCTTGAGGCTCAACAATCACCTACAGGCTATGACCCTTTGTACCATGATCCACTTGAGAAATCTTTTCCACCAACTAGTTTTTCATGATCTCTTGATTTTTGCATTGTTGGTTAAAATTTCAATCAGATACAAGGCAGTCACATTACAGAGGTAGAGAAGGAAGGTGAATATGCTTTCAATATTTCTTCTATTTTCCAAAATCTTCCATGTGAATATGATGCATTTCCATTCTTGTATTTTTTTCAACCTACTAATCTTGGTAGTGAATCAAATGTGCTCAATTCTTTTGATCAATCTATAGCCTTGGGAAATAATCATTCCAATTATCTCGATAGTGAATCAAATGTGCTCAATTATTTCAATCAATCCATAGCCTTTGGAAACAATCATTCCAATTATGATGACTTTATAGATGTATGAAATCACGAATTCCCAAGTGTATCAAATGATCTTTCGGTCTCTCATGAAGATTTTACTTTAGATCCTGAATATGATTTTGTCAAAGAAGATGTGCTTATCGAAACTTCCTCTCACTATCCCTTATGTTATATCATATGCGATGCATCTGTTGAGAATTTTGTAGGGCAGTGTTTAATCCTATTCTCATACTTGATAACTACTTTTGTCATAATTATTATGCTTCTTTATCTTAGATATTATATTTATTAGCTTATTATGTCTCACATCAAGTCAATTATTAAAACACAAGAGACATAAAAATTTAGGCTCTTCAAGCCAGGGCCAAAACCTCTCCCTCTTGGAGACGAAAAATTGTAAGTAATTCTTCTTATAGACCTCCTATTAACAAGTACCATTACCATGACCTAGACCCTTGACTTCAGTATGCCTCCAAGGCCTTGTCATTGCTCTTCTTTGCTCTCCTCGGCCTTCTCAATTCAATCCTCCCTTTCTTTCACTGTCCAACACTATTTACTAGAGAATCTTGGTATCCATATTTCTTAGTTCTTTGACACAATCTTCTATTCTTCAACAATATTCTATTATTTAATCCAAGTATATCCTTCCTTCAAACTTATTTCAACATCCTCATGTCCTTAATGACAGCCTTAGCCCTAGTCTGAATGTATGAAACCCTTCTTGCATTAATTGTATAGACTTTCCTTCTTGTTGTATATTCCTTCACACTTCGTTGTATCATCATTTTCTTATATACTGTAATCTGCACCTTCTGATTTACTTTTCACTACAAAAATCCCTTCCATCTTCGTATTACAATAGGCCCTTCTACTCGCACTTCATCAGACCCTTATTCGAACTTTCTTCCTCTGATCTTAGTCCGAAAATATTAGAGTGATACGAACTCACTTCTTTGTATTTTCTACAGAGTCTAGTGGGGTATATATAGTTGAATGTCCTTGTAATAAGCCAACTTGAAAGTGAATAGTTATGTCTATTTTGAGCCAACCTTCCAAGGGGTTTTCTCCAGCATCTTTAGGTCGATTTCTTCTAGCATGATGACAAGTTAGTTAAGGCATACATTTACATCAATACTTGTATAAAACTTATTGCTCATGAAACCCATGATGCAAGGAATAAAATAAATACATTTTATTATCTTTTTATTCTTCATTCATAAATTCATAATTACATAGTCATAATGAAGATTGATCCTAGTTATAATTTCCAACGCTCCCTCTTAACTAGGGAGGTATTCATAATGGTACATGGTCACCTTAAAACTGAATAATCTCATGAGAAGAACTTGATTTTTAATCCATCTGTTATAGCATCATATTGTCCAGCATTTTCATAGTGCAAGGCCTTGACTAACAACTCCATCTCTCCATGATATATTTAGCTACAATGTTGGTGATACCAATGATTATAGACGCCTTCATCATTGTCTCTGAAGTACATACTCCACCCAGGTGTTCATCGAATATCACCTCATAGGACTATTCTTATTGGGATAGCTAATCCTCAAAGAATATCAGTCCTTTCACGACTACTCTTATCGGAATGCTCTGCCACATTCTCAAAGAGCATCGGATGCCAGATGGTTACCAAAACCCAAAATACTCCATTCTTACTCCCAAAGACAAGAATGTGTCTCTATCTCTCCCTCTCAACTAGGGAGGATCCATTCACCATGTGTCTACATTCCTATTCATGGCCTTCACTAAGACTCACAGTTGTTAGTCCTGGTCTAGTGCATGACACATGAGATTGAAAAACACAACTGTCACTACCTCTTAACCAGGGATGATATATCCATTCCATAAAGGAATTTGCCTAAGATTTCTTCTTGGCTTAAGTAAGAAACTCATTATCAGGCTCCCTCTTAATTAGGGACCTATAACAACAATGATTAAAAACATTCAACTGCTTGGATTAACTTTCTTCCTTCGATGTCATGTTGCGAAGTCTTCTTCTTTCGAGACTTCTTCAACGTGAACATACCATCCATCACTTTCATAATTCCTTCGGAGGGTGATCCACCAGTCTCTTCATCTAGCTTCAAGTCATGTTTCTTTCCTTTGAACCATATTTATTCCAAGGATCTTCCATTCTTTCATATTATTTTCATCTGTGGAAGACATATACTTCCCTTTGGCAGCCCTACATAAGCTCATTCATATATTATTCAATTATAAATATAAATACTTAAATAAAAATGACCTTAGTGATGATCTATCATCATGAAATGTTCTTTTAGGCATCGATATCCTTTGTTTATATATTGACAAATCTCCTAAAGATATTTATTACCAATGGTATTCATATTTTCCGAACTTCTTATCAGAATCTGCATATCTTCTGAGAGGATTTTCTAGTCAATTTTTCTTGGCTTCTGGATGATAACTTCCTCTTATGATAGTTTCATTTTACGATCTCTTCTTTTCACACAATTGTTTATTCCCAGGAGCTTCCAATCAGATTTCCTTAATAGTTTCGAATCATCTCATACTTCATATGAGAATATATTATGTTTATTTCATCTAATTTGAACCATGCCTTTCGACATCTTCTTGTGATCTTAGTCTGAAAATCTGAGAGTGATACAAACTCACTTCTCTGTATTTTCTGCAGAATCTAGTAGGGTATATATAATTGATTGTCCCTCTAATAATTTGACTTGAAAGTGAATAGTTATGTCTATTTTGAGCCAACCTTCCAAGGGGTTTTCTCCAACATCTTTAGGTCAACTTCTTCCAGCATAATTACAAGGTCTTTGAGGCATAATTTTACATCAATATTCATTATTTCACAAGTGGAACACGATGAGAATATTTTATACATTTATGGAAAGATGAAAAATCCCTAAAAGACAACAAGAAGAATTATTTGAGCTATAATTAAACTTCTTGCTCATGAAACCCATGATGTAAGGAATACAATAAATACATTTCATTATCTTTGTCTTCTTCATTCATAAATTCATAATTACATAGTAATTATGAATACCGTTCCTAGTTACACTTTCCAACACTCCTACTTAACTAGGGAGGTATTCATAACAGTACATGGTCACTTTCAAACTGAAGAATATCAAAATAAGAACTTGATTTGTAATCCATCTGTTATAGAATCATATTATCTAGCATTGTCACAATGAAAGGCCTTGACTAGCAACTCCATCTCTCCACGAGATCTTTAGCTACAATGCTGGTGAAACCAATTATTATAGACACCTTCATCATTGTCTCCGAGGTACATACTCCACCCAGGTGTTCACCGAGTATGACCTCATAGGTATATTCTTATCAGGATAGATAATCCTCAAAGAATATTGTTCCTTTCATGACTACTCTTATTGGAATGTTCTGCCACATTTTCAAAGAGCATCGAATGCCAGATGGTTACCAAATCCCAAAATACTCTATTCTTTCTCTCAATGAAGATAAGAATGTGTGTCTATCTCTCCCTCTCAACTAGGGAGGATCCATTCACCATGTGTATACATTCCTCTTAATGGCCTTCACTAGGACTTACGATTGTTATTCCTGGTCTAGTGCATGACACATGAGATAAAAAACACAACTATCACTCCCTCTTAACCAGGGATGATAAATCCATTCTATAAAGGAATGTACCTAAGATTTCTTCTTGGCTTAAGTAAGAAACTCATTATCAGGCTCCCTCTTAATCAGGGAACTACAACTGCAATGATAAAATACATTCAGTTGCTCAGAGTAACTTTCTTCCTTCGATGTCATGTTGTGAAGTCTTCTTCTTTCAGGACTTGTTCAACGAGCACATACCATCCATCACTTTCATAATTCCTTCAGAGAGTGATCCATTAGTCTCCTAATCTAGCTTCATGTCATGTTTCTTTCCTTCAAACCATATTTCTTCCAAGGATCTTTCAATATTTCATATGATTGTCAACTGTGGAAGACACATACTTCCCTTTTAGCAGCCCTGCATAAGCTCATCCATATATTATTGAATTATAAATATGAATACTTAAATAAAAATTACCTTAGTAATGATCTTTCATCATGAAATATTTTTTTAGGCACGAACATCCTTTGTTTACAGATTGACACATCCCCTAAAGATATGTATTTCCAAGGGTCTTCATCTTTTCCGGACTTCTTATCAGAGTCTACATATCTTCCCATGAGATTTTCTAGTCAATTTTTATTGGCTTCCAGATGATAACTATCTCTTATCATATTTTAATTTCATGATCTCTTATTTTCACACAATATTTTATTCCCAAGAGCTTCCAACTAGAGTTCCTTAATAGTTTCCAATCATCTCATACTTGATATGAGAATATATTATGTTGATTTCATCTAGTGTGAACCATGCCTCTCGACATCATTTAGAGGAGGATATTCCTTTCCTTTGACCATGATCCTCGGGATGGGAGTAGTGATCCATGTTACTTGCAACCATATGACATGACATTATAATATTAAATACAAGATTACATACCTCATTTACCTTCAGGTCATCTAGTATTATTTCAGCAACTTCCTTGATTAAAATTTCTCTGAGCCCTTAATCTGCTTCATCTCTTATGTCATCATACCAATATTCCATGAACTTCAGAAGTTTAAGTTCTTGATTAAACACTTGCTTCCTCTCTAGATCAGTGAATCCTTTGATGAGGATTCTATCAGAGAATCTTGAGGATCTTGAATATCCTTATTTTGGAAAATGTTTCCTTTCGATGTATGATGAGCCTCATCTTGGATGAATTTATACGATGAGGTTACCAAGAGCTATGCCTTTCATATTTAATTTCCATGAATTTTTTTCTTCTTGTCCTCCATGATTCCCCATGGTTGTGAAAATATCTGAATTTACTAAACAAAAACCTTATTGTTAAATCTTGATTTACTTCTCTTACTTACATAAGTTTTTAATATGAAAAATTCAGCATTAACATCGAAGTAAATAAAGTTAATAGCCTACACATACAGATCAAGTACTGAATAACATGATCATAAACAAAGTGACACACAAGGATTTTCTAGACAAATGTCCCTAGAAAAACCCAATGTGGGAAAACCGGTGATGCTAGTTTCTGGAGGGTATTTCTTATTATGCAGATTCTAAGTACAACAAATATAGGCACCAACTAGTTAACCCGACAGAGAAATATAAACGACAACAATAACTCTATCTAGATAAAAAAAATCTAACTGATTCACACCCTCAAAGGGGATTTATAGAAATCAGCCCCTTTACGGCTTATGAAAACCCCAATGCTGCTCTGAATCCCTCTGTGTCAGCCTTCTTGGCTTGCATCATCCTCTGCACTGCTCAGGAATGGCTTGCATCACACTAGAATGTGTGATGTTGCCCCTACGTCAACCCTCCTGACCTCCTGCTACATATGCGCTGCCCCTACTAGGCTCTTGGCTAGACTGCGTAGCTGCTGCTTCTGCATTGCTATGGTATGCTCCTTCTTTTCCCTCATTGTACTCTTGGCCTAGGAATAGACCACCGCCCTCACCAATACTTCCCCTCATTGTAGCTGAAACACTTTTGAAATTCTTAGCAAACCACTCCCTAGAATCTCAACTTAGCTTTAGTGCTCTTCGAATGTGTGTGTTCTCCAACTGACCCCAAGCCTTCTTCTTATGGTTTTATCGTTGGAAAACCAATGGTCGTGAGATAATCTATAATCAATGGCTAAGATTAGAAGCTTCTTTATCCGCGTCACTTAAGTCATTCTCATCACATGTTTAATTTACTTAACTTTAATCTTTCAATTTTCCTAAGTTAGACTTAGCGTCCTTAACTAAAAAGATTAATTAATTAAATATCTCTTAAACCTGATGGAATTTCCTCAAATACTTTCTGGGTCTTGGAGATCTTATGTACTCTAGTCAATCCACAAAGTTTGGGAGCTAGAGCACATCCGATGCAACCCCAACACCCCAAAATCTCAACACTCCCTCTTAGCGAGCAATGTGCTCTAGCGATACACTTCACCCCGAAGTACTACTCTGATCTCTGGTGTCGGCCTTTGCGCTAATGCTTGGCCTATTACCCTACATCACTGTGCTACTGACCATGAATTTTCCACCGTCACTTCTACATCCATACTACAACTCCCTCTAAAATTGATGCATCATGCTGCTAATTGTTGCACTGCAACTCAGTTGTTGTGAGTAAGCAACTGAAGGACCATCACCCAATCTTTGACAGACAAGTCAGTTGGGCTGCATCTCATCATTGAAACTCCATAAGTTGTTGCTCTGCACTATCCTCTGGAGGCTACTGCACTGTTGCAGCTCTGCACTACATAAACAGACCTCCTCTGCGCTCCCTCATCATTGCTTCTCTTTATGCTGCTGCTGCATCTGCACTGCGCTATCCTCCTGAAGCCTTTGCACTGCTACAACACTGCAGTGCATAAGCAAGCCTTCTTTGTGTTGCTTCTGTGATGTTGCTTCTATGTTGCTGCTGCATATGCATTGTGTTTCTCCCTCATCAGCGTGTCAGTCTCTACCTCTACTTCATCTGTGATCTTATGCACCCACTACTCCACTTGTCCCTCTACCGTCTTAAGGCTCCCGTAGCTCGTATGTGATCTAAGATTTGGGATACTCAAGGATCCTGCCATCACTCTGTAGCTACTCTACATATCAATATCACCCCACTTCTGTGGTTCATGAGCACTTATGAGTACATCATTATCGGAGCCATCGTCTATTACAGTAGCCTTGGAAATAGAAGCTTCCTTGTCCTTCTTCCTTTGAGGACAATTGTTGGTGAAGTGTCAAAGTTTTCCACATTGGAAACATTTTATCTTTGATAGATCATGCTTATTTTTCCCTTGCTGCTTCTTTGATGCTAGGGATGCATATTCCTCTTCCTCTTTATTCACCTTGCTCGAACTAGTGTTGTACTGCCTCTTGGTCATTCAACAGATCTCCTCTTGTCGGAGGATATTCCACATATTGTCCCAGTTAGGTACATCCACTATGCTTGAAATACTTTGGAAAAATGTTTCCCAGTCCTCTATGATAGAATTTATAGAAATCCTTACCATGACACCATCCTCCACCTTGACCCCCATGCCAGTCAGCTGATCCCTGATCGATTGCAGTCTGAATAGGAAAGGGTGGATTTCCTCTCCCTTGGCCATCATAAATAACCTCATTTGGTTCTCCATAAGCATCTTCCTTTGGACAGACTTCCCTTGATAAAATGTGGTTAAAGCTTCCCACATCTCATGAGTCGTCGTCTTCTTGGCTATGTGTGGTACCACATGATTTTTAACCCTGTCCATGATGAAGCGCTTGGCATGTGTTGCTACTTCATTATGTTATGCCAGGAGTTTCACATCAGTTGGTGTAGCCAATACTTTCTTTGCATCCTCCCTCAAGCCGTATGCCTCTAGGACTAACAGGATTCTAGCCTTCCAGATAGGAAAGTTGGACAGGCCGTCCAACCTACCCTGATTACGTAGTCTATGTGGTGCCATCCGCTCAGAAATTTTTCGAAACATATCCTCCTCTCTCTACTAGAGACTCAGATCTAGAGTCCTTGGCTAGAAAGGCACCCTATACTCCCTCTGACAACTAATTTCATCCTTGGAAATTTTCCAAACACAACGAATCAACTCTTTTCAATCACCCTACAATTAATCTTCAGATTTCTTTAGCAATGAAATCTAGTGAGAAGTTGTTCTACTCCTGCTCTTTGTAAACTTATCTTAGGCTTAATTTTGCACTGGCAGAAACTTCACCCCACCAAAAAATGATGAAGATCTGTAGCTTAGCTTCTGGTTCACAGCACTCTGCACAACAATCAAATTATGGATTGTGTCACCCTAGTTGGCCTTTGTGTGAGTAGACTGGCTCAGCATAACGCAGGCTATTCCAACGTCCCTTTAGAAGACTCTGCGCTGTCTCTGTGTCACCCAGATGGGACTACGTCAGCCCCTGCGTGGCTATTTCTGCCTCTACGTCCTTCTGCTACTGCGCTGCCCTCTCTTGTTTATCTATTGCTACTGCTACTTTCTGCAATACATATTTCTTTAGCCGTCTTACTAGAGATCTAGCTTGATCTGCAATCACTCTGATGCCATGTGAAAATTTCTGAATTTACTAAACAGAAACTCTACTGTTAAGTCTTGAGTTACTTCTCCTACTTACATAAGTTATTAATTTGAAAAATTCACCACTAAAATTGAAGTAAATACAGTTAAAAACCTACACATACAGATCAAGTACTAAATAGCATGCTCATAGAAAAATTGCCACATAAGGATTTTCTGGACAAATGTCTCCGGAAAAACCCAATTTGGGAATACTAGTGTTGCTACCTTCTGGAGGGTTTTTATTATTGTGAAAATTCTAAGTACAACAAATCTGGGCACCAGCTGGTTAACTTGACAGATAAATATAAATGACAACTATACCTCTATCGAGAGACAGAAAACATGACTGATTCACACCCTCAAACGAGATTTATAGAACTCAGCCCCTTTCCAGCCACTGGAAACCCCAGCACTACTCTGAATCCCTCCGTGTCAACCTTCCTAGCCTGCGTCAGCCTCTGCACTGCTCAGGAAGGGCATGTGTCACCTTAGAAGGGATTACGCTTGTCCTGCATTTCCCTAACTGGGGCTGCGTCAAACCTCTTGGCCTCCTGTTGCCTCTGCGAAGCCCCTGCTGGGCTCTTGGTTGGACTGCGTATCTGTTGCTTCTGTGCTGCTCTGGTATGCTCCTTCTCTGCCCTCATTGTACTCTTGGCTTGGGACTAGACCATCCCCCTCACCAAAACTACCCCTCACTATAGCTAAAACACTTCTAAAATTCTTAGCAAATCACGCCTTAGAATCTCAGCTTAGCTTTAATGCTCTGCCAGTGTGTGTGTTCTCCAACCAACCCCAAGCCTTCTTATACTTTTCTCATTAGAAAACCAACGACGGTGATCTAATCTCTAATCGACGGCTAATATTAGAAGCTGCTTGATCCACGTCACTTAAGTCATTCTCATCACATGTTTATTTTAATTAACTTTAATCTTTTAATTTTCCTAGGTTATACTTAGGGTCTGTTGGTGCACTAAGATAATTATTTAAATAATATTCATACCTACATTAATTATCAACCAAGGGTAAGTTTTTTTTATTTCAAGAGTGTTCAACAAAGTTTATGCAAGTGAAATTAGAGGTTAACAATTCTAAATAGTTGCAAGAAGTAATATCTAATTCTAGAAGTTAAATCAAGACAATTTTGAAAGCAACTCTGAAATAATTTCAATCAATCAAATTAACTTAATTCTGATTAACTCTATGCAGAAAGCAAACCAAAATGCGAGAATTAAAGAATTCACACTTAACCAGAATCATTAACTAATGTCTATGGCAATCTATTTAATTAGAAAGGGAATACTACACCAATTGAACAACAAGTAACTGATTCATGCTTTGCAATTGAAATTCACAATAATTGATTAACCAAATAAAAGCACTCGTAATGAACAACAATCATTCAAAAATTCTTGAATAAATATGGTAAATGAAAGAATAACACTCAGGTGGAAAAGTAAAAGAGACTAAGACTTCAAATCAATGGAAAAGAAATCACAAAATGCTGATGGTAATTGAATTAACTGTGATTCTACAAAATACAGAAATTATTAATTGCAGAAGGAGAAAATAATAAAATAGCATAGAAAAGCAGTAGAGATCCTAGTGATCAGGCCGAGAGCCTCCAGAAGTCTCTCCCAGGAGATATTCATAACATGATTATGAAGAACCGCTATATTTTTCATTAGATTCAACAGTAAAGGTACAACATCACTCAGTGAAAAGACTATGTCTTGAATAAATGTTAATAATGTAAAATTACAACATACAGGTAAAAGCCTCCCGTTCTATTGCAGCTATTGGTCTTTTATAACCTATGGAAAAACAAAACAGATAATAGTGAGTCCTCGGGATCAGGAGAGCCTAAGGATTTCGCAACTATCAAGTAGATTGCGTTATGAAATAGGCATGATTCTCCTCATATTTCGATGGTTCACATGAACAAGATACGATATTTTTCATTTTCTTGGCCGTTAATGATCAGTTGTTTGAACAACAGTCATTTGGTTCATATTTCCTGCACATAAAAACAACGAAAGTTAGTTTTTATGCCAATAATCACATAGTTTGTTGATAATTAGTTTTACCCTTCTTTTACAATTATTTCTTCTATATTTATTTCCAAAGTGAGGTTAAATATATGAAGGTTAGTAATAAATTGAGCTAATTATGGTAAAACATACCTTTTTTATGGCCCATCATACTCCCCTTCTTACCTTTTGCATGTCCTCATGCAATGAGATGGTTGAGGTGTAACTGTGAAAAGGAATAAGCTAGATAAAATTCCTCCTTATAAAATCTAAAACCTTTTTTCTATTTTACTTTTGCAAAAGCATGGTTTACATGACCCTCTGATAGATCATAGTCATGGTGATTGCCTTCAAGAGAATACCATATAATAGGATATATGTAACGACACCCTATCCATGTAGGACCCATGTATAGAATTATGTTGATCTACATGTTGAAATGAACAGAAACAACTTTAAAGTTCATGTAACTAAATGGATCTTGGTTGTTGACATTGTTAGTGGAAGCCTGTCATATTTGCTTGGCTTCCAATAAAGCATCCTCCCTGATATCCTGAAAATAATCTCTCCCTGCCTGCACAATGTCTTTGTGAAGTGGCCCTAATTTAGCTACAACCCTTTATTTTTCATGAATCTCTTATGTCGAGTGAAGAGATGCAAGGGTTTTGTGGGTTCCCTTCTAACCCAAAGATCCAGACCATGTTCCCTTTTTTGAAAAATGTTATAGACCTTAGCCAATTTAATATGATTATCAAAAAAAGAAAGGAAAGATTGAAATTGGATGTCCCCATAAAGGGGCTAGGGTTACTATCTCGCTCATCTTCCAAAAAGAAATTGTGTAAATGCAATTCACATAGAAGGCATTGAACCTTCTCATTTTGTTCCCCACAACACTGGATGAATTCTGCAGTGGTCTTAAATTTAGTTGGTTTTCCTGCTCTAACAAATTTCAATTTTAACAATAGATATATCTCCAACAAAAATAATGCATAATTAGTAGCAGGTGATCTGAAAGATAAAACATCCGAGTAAAGAGAACAAATAGTGTTGGTTTGCTTCATGGATTACTCAAGTTGAGCTTGTGCCTTCTTTACTTTCTCTTGCTCACCTCTGAGGTTGGAGAAAGTTTCACCTTCGGTTGCAGCAAGTGTGTTGAGTTTCTTCAGCAACTCCTGATGTTCCTATAAGGGCAGAACTTCCTTATTATATTTAGCCAACACCTATTGGGTTTGTGTCAATTCATTTTGAAGCCTCAAAATAACAACTTATTTTATCAGAGGAGTATAACAAGGTGTTTCCTCTGTATGTGTTTCCATATCATATGTTGGCATTAGATCTGTTTTCACAACAGTTTCGACTGTCTTCTGGGAAATGCAGTAATCTTCCTAGATATTTTCCTTAAAATCCGTTTGAAAAACAACATCTAATGGCTCCACAAAAAAGTCTGTTTGGGTTTCTATCGAATGAACACATGGTTGTTCAGTTTGAGTGCCAGTGTTTTTTGCAGGACATGGTTCTGTGTGGGTCCCCAAATATTCATTAGAGCATTATTATGTTTGGGTCCCAATATTGCCTGATTCTACTTTAGGTCTCCAGGCCTTCTCTTCCTCCTCTAGCCATTCCCTTAATTATTTGACTGTTTCCTTCAATTTTCTGTATTTCTTGCGCTACTTTCTTAACTTAGTCCTAACTGATTTGTTCTTCTTTATAGGGTTTTTAGTAGGAGAGCGAAAAAGATATTTTTCAGGAACAAGAGGAGTTGTGCCAATATCAAGGCCATGATCTAGTGGGGTAGTGTTTTCTTTAGGCACCAGGGGGTTGAGCCAATATTGGTATCCTGATCTAATGGAACAGTATCTCTCGACTAGTTTTCAAATTTAGGAGCTCTCTTCATATGGATTTCTTCTTCAAAATATTCATTACCAAAGGGAATTGAATCCCTTGAATCCTACAATTCTTCGATTGCATAAAACTCAAAAACTCAAGGTGGCCGTAACTACCCGCAGAGGCAGACCGATCCGTGGGGTAACTCTATCCCTCGAAATTCCTCTGCATGGATTCCTTCCCTCACAAAATGAACCCATATTTTCTAGTACTCGAGCCATTATTCCTCATATACCCGTAGGAACTCATTTGCATGTCTGCAGGAGGTGTATAATGCATCAAAAGATCTCGCCAAAGTTGAGGTACCTTTTCATGAACTTATCCTTTTAGAGCATCTTTTTTTTTACCGAGGCCAAGGCCGAGGGATAAGTCCTCTTTTTTCTTTCTTTCTTTGGAACTAATATTTCTATTCTCGTTTGCCCAATATCTGTGTTATTAGGGTTTTCTTCTAGTGGGGTTAGGGCAAGATTTACAAAGTTGTCCCAAGTTAACTGATGCTTGGTCAATTAATGAATGATAATCAACTTTATTAGGCTATGATGGATGATAATTGTATGTGGATTCTTAGCCCTCCTAACCTGACTAGAAATTTCATGCAACAAGGAATTAAAAAAGAAAATGGAAAATTAACTAAAATTTTCTATTTGAGTATGGCTAATAGTTTGATTTGTCAAGGTTTTACCATGTATTTACATCTATCACACGTGATGTACCTCTGAAAAGTGATTTCCAGTTCTCTCCAAGGTTCCTTCAAAGATGAAGGGTGAATCCCTTTTCCTTTGAATACCAACTTCTCGTCTGGGTCCTGAAATATTGTGACTACATCGTGTAAGAGGACATGCTTCTGAGTCCACCGTATTCATTCTTCTAGAAGTCCGTAGACCTTAGCTATTACCGTTTCCGACACTCAAGCATTCTACCCCTGGTAATTGTGTGTCCATCCTGTAGGTTGTGCAGGAATTCAAGTGCTATCTCAATATGAAATCCCTGTAATTTGTCAAGATATGGAAGCCAACCAGCGTGTTGAAGAATAGTGTGAGCCTGCTCTATTATATTACGTACTGTAGGTTCATTGCAGACAAATATCCCACCCATAGTTGTTGTGCTTCAGTGACCAAATTCACACTTCTACATGCCCTTATCACGACTTCGTTAGTTTGGAACAACACAAACATTGCATGCAACACTTTGAAACTGTTATTAAAAATGTAAATGCAATAATTTGTTTGTCATATCAGCAAGTTTCAACAGATTTTAATAATTAGTTTGCATGTTTTTCATAATGTACACCTTTCCCCCTCCAATTATAGAAGGGCGTCCACTCCCTTAGAGCACAGGAAAAGAGGAAAGGCATTGGGAATCCATAAATGCAACAGAATAATAGTCAGAGTAGCATACATATGGCAGAAAGTATTCAAATCAGCACAAATCATAAAAATAGTGGGGAAATGACCAAAAATGAGAAAAGCGAAGAAATAATTGTTATGAGAAAAAATATTTTTCCTTTGATGCAAAGATATGATGGAAGTATGACAGGTAATAAATGATAACAACTGCTAGTATCAATTGATCGAACATAATTAATTTAATTCATATGAGAGTGTAGTTTATCATGCATATTGGTTGATATAAAGATAATGTTGTTCAAATGGTAAATTCGTCTTTGGGAATGAATCACTAGGAAGTAAGTGGGATATAGAATAATTGGTCATCATCATAAAACTCCAATACCACAAGCAGAGCCACTTGTGCCAGCAGGCGTCCATAGCCTCGAGAAAGTTGCTTTTTAACCCAAAAATGAGCCAGAATCCTCTATTTAGGACTTAGATAATTTGTTTATTCCTATAGAGAGACCATTGTGTAAATACAATTCACATAGAAGGCATTGAACCTTCTCATTTTGTTCCCCACAACACTGGATGAATTCTGCAGTGGTCTTAAATTTAGTTGGTTTTCCTGCTCTAACAAATTTCACTTTTAACAATAGATATATCTCCAACAAAAATAATGCATAATTAGTAGCAGGTGATCTGAAAGATAAAACATCCGAGTAAAGAGAACAAATAGTGTTGGTTTGCTTCATGGATTACTCAAGTTGAGCTTGTGCCTTCTTTACTTTCTCTTGCTCACCTCTGAGGTTGGAGAAAGTTTCACCTTCGGTTGCAGCAAGTGTGTTGAGTTTCTTCAGCAACTCCTGATGTTCCTATAAGGGCAGAACTTCCTTATTATATTTAGCCAACACCTATTGGGTTTGTGTCAATTCATTTTGAAGCCTCAAAATAACAACTTATTTTATCAGAGGAGTATAACAAGGTGTTTCCTCTGTATGTGTTTCCATATCATATGTTGGCATTAGATCTGTTTTCACAACAGTTTCGACTGTCTTCTGGGAAATGCAGTAATCTTCCTAGATATTTTCCTTAAAATCCGTTTGAAAAACAACATCTAATGGCTCCACAAAAAAGTCTGTTTGGGTTTCTATCGAATGAACACACGGTTGTTCAGTTTGAGTGCCAGTGTTTTTTGCAGGACATGGTTCTGTGTGGGTCCCCAAATATTCGTTAGAGCATTATTATGTTTGGGTCCCAATATTGCCTGATTCTACTTTAGGTCTCCAGGCCTTCTCTTCCTCCTATAGCCATTCCCTTAATTATTTGACTGTTTCCTTCAATTTTTTGTATTTCTTGCGCTACTTTCTTAACTTAGTCCTAACTGATTTGTTCTTCTTTATAGGGTTTTTAGTAGGAGAGCGAAAAAGATATTTTTCAGGAACAAGAGGAGTTGTGCCAATATCAAGGCCATGATCTAGTGGGGTAGTGTTTTCTTTAGGCACCAGGGGGTTGAGCCAATATTGGTATCCTGATCTAATGGAACAGTATCTCTCGACTAGTTTTCAAATTTAGGAGCTCTCTTCATATGGATTTCTTCTTCAAAATATTCATTACCAAAGGGAATTGAATCCCTTGAATCCTACAATTCTTCGACAGAAGGTAAAATCTCAGTGTGGCCAGAACTACCAGTAGAGGTAGACTGATCCAGGGGGTAACTCTATCCCTCAGAATTCCCAGATGGATTCCTTCCCTCACAAAATGAACCCATATTTTCTAGTACTCGAGCCATTATTCCTCATATCCCTGTAGGAACTCATTTTGCATGCTTATAGGAGGTGTATGGGACGACTCTGCCTCATCTGCCAAAATTGAGGTATCTTGTCATGAACTTATCCTTTCAGAGCGTCTTCATTTTACCGAGGCCGAGGCCGAGGGATAAGTTATCTTTCTTGCTTTATTTGGAACTGATATTTCTATTCTTGGCTACTCAATCTTTGTGTTATCAGGGTTTTCTTCTGGTGGGGTTAGGGCATGATTTAAAAAGTTGTCCCAAGTTAAATAATGCTTAGTCAATTCATGAATGATAATAAATTTTATCAGACCACGATGGCTGATAATTGTATGTGGATTCTTAGCCCTCCTAACCCGATTATAAATGTCATGCAACAAGGAATTAAAAAATAATGACAAATTAACTAAAATTTTATGTTTGAGTATGGATAATAGTTTGAGTTGTCATGGTTTTACCATGTCTTGACATTCGTCGCAAGTGATTTACCTCTGAACAGTGATTGCCAGTTCTTGCCAAGGTTCCTTCAAAGATGCAGGGTGAATTCCTTTTCCTTTGCGTACCAATTTCTCATCTGGGTCCTAAAACACTGCAACTGCATCATGTAAGAGGACGTGCTTATCATTCCACCTTGTTCCTTCTTCTAGAAGTCCAGAGACCTTAGCTATTACTGCTTCTGACACTGCTATATCTCTACCCCTGGTAATTGTGTGTCCATCCTGTAGGTTGTGCAGGAATTCAAGTGCTATCTCAATATGAAATCCCTGTAATTTGTCAAGATATGGAAGCCAACCAGCGTGTTGAAGAATAGTGTGAGCCTGCTCTATTATATTACGTACTGTAGGTTCGTTGCAGACAAATATCCCACCCATAGTTGTTGTGCTTCAGTGACCAAATTCACACTTCTACATGCCCTTATCACGACTTCGTTAGTTTGGAACAACACAAACATTGCATGCAACACTTTGAAACTGTTATTAAAAATGTAAATGCAATAATTTGTTTTTCATATCTGCAAGTTTCAACAGATTTTAATAATTAGTTTGCATGTTTTTCATAATGTACACCTTTCCCCCTCCAATTATAGAAGGGCGTCCACTCCCTTAGAGCACAGGAAAAGAGGAAAGGCATTGGGAATCCATAAATGCAACAGAATAATAGTCAGAGTAGCATACATATGGCAGAAAGTATTCAAATCAGCACAAATCATAAAAATAGTGGGGAAATGACCAAAAATGAGAAAAGCGAAGAATAATTATTATGAGAAAATCATTTTTTCTTTGATGGAAAGATGTGACAGAAGCATGATCGGTAAGGAATGATAACAACTGTTGGTATCAAGTGATCAGGCATAATTAATTTAATTCATATGAAAGTGTAGTTTACCATGCATATTGGTTAATATAAAGATAACACTATTCAAATGGTAAATTCATCTTTGGGAATGAGTCAGTAGGAAATAAGTGAATATAAAATGATTGGCTATTATCATGAAACTCCAATACCATAAGCATATCCACTGCTTCCAACAGGCGTCCATAGCCTCGACAGGGTTGCTTTTTAACCCAAAAATGAGCTAGAATCCTTTGTTTAGGACTTAGATAATTTGTTTACTCTTATAGAGAGAAAATTGTGTAAATACAATCCACATAGAAGGTGCTAAACCTTCTCATTCTGTTCCCCACAACACTAGATGAGTTTTTCTATGGTCTTAAATTCAGTTGGTTTTCCTGCTCTAACAGCTTTCACTTTTAACAATAGATATCTCTCCGATAAAAAAAGGAATAATTAGTAGTAGGTGATCTGCAAGATAAAACATCCAAGTAAAGAGAACAAATAGTGTTGGTTTGCTTCATGGCTTCCTCAAGTTGAGCTTGTGTTTTCTTTACTTTCTCTTGCTCGCTTTTGAGGTTTGCGAAAGTTTCATCTTCGGTTGCAGCAAGTGTGTCGAGTTTCTTCAGAAATTCCTGATGTACATGTAAGGGCACCACTTCCTTCTTATATTTAGCCAACACCTACTGGGTATGTGTCAATTCATTTTGAAGCCTCAAAATAACAGCTTCTTTTATCAGAGGAGTATAACAAGGTGTTTCTTTTGTCTGTGTTTCCCTATCATATGTTGGCATCAAATCAGTTTGCACAACAATTTAAACTGTCTCCTGGGAAATGTAGTAATCTTCCTGGATATTTTCCTCAAAATATGATTGAACAGCTGCATCTAACGACTCCACAACAAATTTTGTTTGGGTTTTTATCGAATGAACACATGGTTGTTCAGTTTGAGTGCCAGTGTTTTCTATAGGACATGGTTCTGTTTGGGTCCCCAAATCTTTAGTAGAGCATTGTTCTCTTTGGGTCCCAACAATTTCTGATTCTACTTTACGTTTCCAGGCCTTGTCTGCCTCCTCTATCCATTCCCTTAATTATTTGACTATTTCCTTCAATTTTCTATATTTCTTGCGCCACTTCCTTAACTTAGTCTGAATTAATTTTTTCTTCTATATAGGTTTTTTAGTAGGAGAGGGCACAGTATCTTTTTCAAGCACAAGAGGAGTTGTGACAATATGATCAAGGTCATGATCTATTGGGGCAGTGTTTTCTTCAGGCACTAGGGGGGTTGTGCCAATATCGATATCTTTATCTGATGGAACAGTATCTCCCGACTCGTTTTCAAATTCATAAGCTCTCTCAGTATGGGTTTCTTCTTCCAAATATTAATTACCAAAGGGAACTGAGTCCCTTGAATCTTGAAATTCTTCTGTAGAAGGTAAAATCTCAGTGTGGCCAAAACTGCAAGCAGAGGCAGACTGCTCTAGGGGGTAACTCTGTCCCTCATAATTCCCATATGGATTCCTTTCCTCACAAAATGCACCCATATTTTCTAGTACTCAGGTGATTTCTTCCTCATGTCCCTTTAGGAACTCATTTTGCGTGCTTAGAGGAGGTGTATGGGACATCTTTGCTTCGCCTGCCAAATTTGAGGTATCTTGTCGTGAACTTATCCTTTCAGAGTGTCTTCCTTTTACCGAGCCCGAGGCCAAGGTATAAATCCTCCTTTTTCTTGCTTTCTTTGGAAATGATATTTCTATTCTTGGTTGCTCAATATCTGTGTTATCGGGGTTTTATTCTGGTGGGATAAGGGTAGGATTTACAAAGTTGTCCCAAGTTAACTAATGGTTGGTCAATTCGTGAATGATAATCAACTTTATCAAACTGTGATGGCTGATAACTATATGTGGATTCTTAGCCCTCCTAACCCGACAATAAATATCATGCAACAAGGAATTAAAAAAGAATGGAAAATTAACTGAAATTTTATGTTTGAGTATGGCTAATAGTTTGATTTGTCGAGGTTTTACCACATCTTGACATTGTGTCGCACATGATGTACCTATGAACAGTGATTTACAGTTCTTGCCAAGGTTCCTTCAAAGATGCATGGTGAATCCCTTTTCCTTTGCATACCAATTTATCGTCTGGGTTCTGAAACAATGCAACTGCATCGTGTAAGAGGACGTGTTTATCAGTCCACCTTGTTCCTTCTGCTGGAAGTCCAAATACCTCAGCTATTATTTCTTCCGACACTGCTATGTCTCTGCCCCTTACAATTGTGTGTCCATCCTGCTGGTTCTGCAAGAATTCAAGTTCTATCTCAGTATGAAATCCCTATAATTTCTCCAGATATGGAAGCCATATAGTGCACTAAAGAATAGTGCGAGCCTGCTATGTTATATTAAGTACTCTGGGTTTTTTGTGGACAGATCTCCCACCCATAGTTGTTGTGCTTCAAAGACCAAATTCACACTTCTGCATGCACTTCTCATGGCTTCGTTAGTTTGGAACCATACAAATATTGCATGCAACACTTTGAAATTGTTATTAAAAATGTAAATCCAATAATATTTGTTTCGGAAAATTTTAATAATTAGTTCGCATGTTGTTCATAATGTATACCTTTCCCCCTCTAATTAAATAAGTTCGTCCACAACCTTACAGCATAGGAAAAGAGGAAAAGCGTTGGGAATCTATAAATGCAGTGGAATAATAGTCAGAGCAGCGTACGTATGGGAGAAAGTAGACAAATCAACACAAATCATAAAAATAGTGGGGAAATGACCAAAAAGGAGAAAAGCGGAGAAATAATTGTTATGATAAAAATATTTTTCCTTTGATGGAAAGATATGATGGAAGCATGACAGGTAATAAATGATAACAGTTTCTGGTATCAAGTGATCAGACATAATTAATTTAATTCATATGAGAGCGTAATTTACCATGCATATTGGTTGATATAAAGATAACGTTATTCAAATGGTGAATTTGTCTTTGGGAATGAATCAATAGGAAGTAAGTGGGATATATAATAATTGGACATCATCATAAAATTCCAATACCACAAGCAGGGCCACTGGTGCCAGCAAGTGTCCATGGCCTCAACAGGGTTGCTTTTTAACCCAAAAATGAGCCAGAATCCTCTATTTAGAACTTAGATAATGTGTTTATTCCTATAGAGAGGCCATTGTGCTAACATGGTAACCAGATAGTCACAGTGCCATTCAGAAGGTTTTAACAAAGTGATCAGGTCGGCTTGAGATGAGACCTCCTGTCATTTAGGCAGTTTTATCTGTCTAGAAGGTCATTGCCCAGGTGTGGTGGCCATTATGGGAATATCACTTGTTACCTCCTTATGATCATGGTAGGTTGGCTCATGATGAGACCACCTATCCTCTTTAATAATATTTTCATATTATTTTCATATTTTTCATTATAAATGGAGGGAGGTTCATTAACTCCTTAAGAGTTAGGGATTGTGTGAGAAGTCAAAAAATGCCAATAAAAGTTATGCCCTTATTCCTATGTCACCATGCGAAAGATAATCATCAATTGAGAGTGTGAAAAGATAAACCAGCATGGTATTAAGATAATGAATCATTTTATTATATGTCTAAAGAGGATATATTCAACAAGTCATTATATAGATGAACCATGTCAATTTCCGAGAATAAAGGTACCCATCAAAGGTTCAAAAAAAATCATAATCTTAATAGTATCATTGTTTTTCTCTATCTTAGGTACAGATCCCCCATTCAACAAGATGGTTTTCATGGCAAAATGTATGTAGAAAAATGGTTATTTGATTGGGATCGAATGGCAGCAAAAATTGCAAAAGTTCATTTTATTGAACAACAATTACACAAGAAAAGAAAATGCAGCCATTCACTTTTCTGAACAGCAGTTGTTCATTTGATCGAACATCAGTTGTTTAATTGACTGAGCAACAATTGTTCAATTTATTGAACAACAGTTTTTAAACATACCAAAAGGAAAAAAAAAACGAGGGGAGCCTTTGCATTTATACAGTGATGTTTATCTAAAAAAATAGAAAATTACAATCAAATGCAAGAAAATATATACATTATTTACAACTGAAAGGAAATAGGTTTTCATGAAAGTAAAGATGTCAGGTCATTATTCCCTGAAGCTAATATTTTCATAGTGGGATCATCATGTAATTGTTGGCAAAAAGACTCCTTTGTGAGTAGTTTATGACAAATATGTACCTGATGTCCATTTACTCGGAAGGAAGAGCCAGAACCATCTATGGTGGTCAAAGTGAGAGTGCCATTGTTATGCACTTATTGAATTTCATATGGGTTGAGCCATCTTGTTTATAATTTACCCGGAAATTCTTGAAATTTGGAATCGTATAGGAGTGCCCAATCTCCTTCTTAAAACATCTTCTTCTTAATAAGGTTGTCATGCCACTTAGCTCGTTGCTGCTGAAAAATTACGGTGCGTTGTAGATCAAGTAACCAGGCTTCTTCTAATTCATTTATCTGTCAAAGTATTTTAGTTTAAGCCGCCTTCAAGTCCAGTCCCTCTTCTTGGGTTGTTCTAAGAGTCTTTACTTCAAATTCGATAGGAAAAACAATTTCTTTTCCAAATACAAGGTGGTATGGATAATATCCATTAGTATTTCACCAAGTTGTGCGATAAGCCCACAAGGCCTCTGGAAATCTAGTAGCCCAGTCTCGTCGATGTGTTGAAACTGTGTTGGTCAGAATTGCTTCAATGACCTTATTGTTACTCTGGACCTGCCTGTTTTCCTGAGGGTGATACAGAGAAGTGATTCTATGCATGATGTGGTGGTTTCGTAGAGTGGTTGTGATCTTATGCCCTACAAACTGTGCCCCTCCATCTGTTATCACTTCCCTGGGTAAAGCATACCACACAAATAACTCAAAAATAAAATTAGTCACAATTTGTTATGTAGCTCTTGGAAAAGCTATTGTTTCAACCCACTTTGTTACATAGTCCATAACAACCAACATGTAGGCTTTCTGGTTTGATTTCAGACTGAATGGGCCAACAAAATCCAACACCCACCATTCAAAAGGTTTTATTACCAATTGTGGCTGCAACAAAATTTCGTCAAATTGACCAGGGTGGCCCATCCTTTGGCAGCTATCACAGGTATGCACATATTTCTTAGAATCTTTAAAAATAGTGGGCCAATAATAGCCCATTTGTAATACTTTGTGCTCGGTTCTACAATCTGCAAAGTGTCCACCACAAGGTTCTTCATGGTAGGCCTTTAGGATGTCGTAGATTTCATCTTCTCAAATGAATTTGCATATGTGCATATCAAACCCTGTGTGAAAAACATATTCACCAATCCAAGAGAATCAGGAGCTGTGCTGGATAATCAGACTCCTTTCTTTTGTTGTTAAATGCCTGGACAATTTTCCTATTGCCAGATAATTTCCTACATCTGCATACCATGGTGCTTTCACTGCTACGGAAAAAAAATGTCCTTCAAGAAACTGGTCATCCCACTAGCACATTTGGCCCAATTTCCGATGGCCAAAATGTCTCTCTTGCGACACATAGGCATCCTAAGAGCGACACTTTGAGGCGGGGAAAAATTTGGTTTTCCTTAGAGTCGCAATTCCGACACTTCAATAAAGTGTTGGAAGAGCGATAGATTTTCCAATGTTTCCAGATGGTCATCACTATTGTGACGTTAGCAATGTGTCAGAAGAGCGACGTTAGCAATGTGTCGGAAGAGCGATGGTAGCAATGTGTCAGAAGAGTGACGAAAAGTAATTTAAAAAAAAAACTAAGTGTTGCAATAGCGACTAAAAAAATTTATTTTTTTAAAAACCTAGTCATTGGAATACCGACGACAACAAAAAAATATTTTAAAAAAAATTACAAATAGACAAAAATATAAAATCTGATTAGTTGTTCCCTACAACACCTTCTCTTCTACTTTTCAACTCTTATATGAAATGCACTCTTCTTTGCTCAACCGTTCTAATCTTGACATTATTTTCTCTGTATAGGTGTGAGATCTTAGCTTTATTCACCCTTCAAGTCACTCACTCACATTTAGTTCCTCACACGCTACTCGCTACTCTCAATACTACAATTCACAACAATGCTACATCCCCACATTTCTCAGTTGCATTTTTTTCTTTTCTTCATATATTCCACATGGAAAAATGTTGTCTCTATTATCATTCATATTTAGTTCAAGAGTGTACTTATGTATGTCATCCCATTCTATTGTTCTATTTGAATACATGGCCATTACAACTCAGTTGATAATCTGAATGGGTTTCATTCACTAAACCTGCACAACTGCATTAAACCACACAATGAACACCTGGTAATTCCTCCATGCTATGAATTAATTCTCGGCTTTTTGGTGTACTCTATCAAAGATCTTTATGATTCTTAATTTCCCATAGACCTCACATTGTACTTTAGCCATGGATTTCCCGATGTGCGGTGAGATCTTTCTACACTTAGAAATCTCTTTCAATTATTTTTTCATTGCATGCAAGGAAGATCAAAGGTCCCTTATTTCTTTTGAACCATGGTCATTAAATTATCTCTACAAGTCATGGTCCTTATTTCCATGATCCAACGAGCTCTGCGGTCACCAACCTTATTATCACCCTCTGCATTCAAAATTTTTTGTCCATAATAGCTACTGACTAATAAGTCCTTTTGATGCATGTGTGACCCTATAATATCCACATTCCTTTGGTTATCACCCAAATCATTTTACCATAGCTTCCACACAAATAATATGAAACTACACCCCTTTATTAAGTTTTATTAAAAATTTCCAATTTTGCTAAAATTAGGCGTTAGCTCCTTCTTCGTTGGAAAATTTATTCATTTCCTCCATAAGAGAAGGCAGTATGACCTCCGCTTAATATTTTATGTGATTTAATGTTGTCTTCGAGGTCTTAATACCCAACATCTTAAGGCAACTCCTAAAGTGACAAAAGAAAACGAAATACAAGTGAAAAATAAAAGTCAAGGCTAAGAAATGGTACATCCTAGAAGGAGAGAGGAAATACTCAACACTAAAAGTAAAGAATATAGGAGCGATTGAAAGCACATCAAAGGATGCTCATAGACCTAGAAAGCTTAATGCTGCAAAGTTCCAACAATAAGCTAGTATGTAGGATCTAGAGGTATGAAACAAACTACCAGTCCATCATCTACATATTCTAATAAAAGACATGAGCGTAAGTCATCGTATTCCTTCCATGAATTAAAAAACATGAAAGCCTCTTGCCATTGATGGCAACATTACAGGTTATTTAGCCAAAAATAAACTCCTCGTTTAGAAAGGTATTTCAGTCTGCACAACTTCTCTAATGATATAAAAGTGTTTGATAGATAGTGCATCACTATAGAGGGAGCATCAGAAGCTATTATAGATGGTTAATGCATGACTCTCAGCATTAGTTAATGTTAATGCATTCCATATCTTAAAGCAAGGATCCATGTCTGTAGAAAAATATGAGCATACATCTATGTTGCTTGTGAAATATATGGACTATATCAAAGATGAAAAGTTTAAAGTTAGTCACTTTAAGAGTGGTTTGCATGCAGCTATTATAGATTAGCTGCATGTATTATTTTGTTAGGGCTTTGAGGCAAGGACCATAGTTTATTAGTCCATATTTATATAGGATTGAAAGTAAAAATTTCAATTATTACTATGCCCCATTCTATTGATGGAGCTATACGTTTTTCTGCAGCTCATTTTATTACTTTAGATCAGTAAAATTAAAAATTAACTCCTATCTTCATCTTAGACATCAATACTTAGCACTAGTCTACAAAAATCAATGTGTACTCGTATCAACCTAACCACATGCCCTCAAAAGGATCACTTCATACTTCTCAGTTGTTGCATCTATTTGGGGCAGTAAGAAAAAATCAAAGATCTATCATTCTTCAAATTCCGCCCTAAATAGAAGCCCTAAAGAGCAACACCTCATACTTCCAAATTGTCCCACCTAACTGGGGAAAGAAGTGACAAGGAAAGATTTATGATTTTTCAAATTCTAGATGGATGTAAACACTTTGTAATGCAGTGTCAAGAAAAAAATTTAATTCTTTGAATTCTAGATGAATGCAATCACTTTGTAATTCCAAGTTGAGAACCTTCCTCTACTTGTAATATCCTCTATCAGGGGCAACCTTCACTAAGTATTACAACCGAAATATTTTTATGCATATTCATTGTTGAACATATTTACTCGGAAGTGTATGTGATCCGGATTTATTCAGGAACACAACAGAATAAACACATAACCATAAATACAGAGATGCAGTAGAAATAACACTTAATTTCATTAATATCAAAGAACTGAAATTTGCTTACAGACAGAATGGAAATAAAACTAGCTAAGGCACTGGTAGTTATCTCTGAGAAGAGATGTGGCAGCTACAGGCCTCTGAAATGAGTTACAATGAGGCTCAAGGGCCTATTTATTATTGAGAAACAATGGAGAACTCTAAACATCCAAAACCTAACCCTAGGAGATGAAGCGACAAAACTATGGGCCCCGTTTGGGTAAATTGGTGTTTCAACTTCCCAGGGACATAACTTTGGCATACTATCTCCATTTGACGGACATGATACATCATTAGAAAGATCTATCCAAGGAATACAACTTTTGCCAAAAATATTCATTTTAGAATAGAATGATAGGAACGAAATAATATTCGCTGGAGGCGCAATGCCCAAAAAACGTCGTTTAGGGCCTCAAAACGGCTCCAGAAGTTCAGGACCCAAAAAATTGCTAAAAATAGTTAGTTGTGCCGAAACTGAAAAAAGGAAAGAGGCAATGGTGGGGCCCTAAGTGGAATAGGTGGGTGGCCACCAATATCCACCTGGATCATTCCTCCACCCTTAGGAAGCAATGGTCCCCATTGCGTTGAGTTCTTCCATGAGATGAGGAAACTTCTGCTGAACTTAGTCCCTGGTGAATCACTTGCCTTGGTGCAGGAGTTGGCTAGCTTTGACAACCCGATACAGTTGGATGTTCTATTGGCAAGTGCTCTTTATTTTCATGTCCCTGATACAATCTGTGGTGGCCTATTCCATGCATTCTGGGTTTAAATCTATTGGTGTGAGTTGTTCTGCAATGTTTGAGGTGTCCAATAGAGGTGGGAAGTAAGGACGAAGGCGATCCACATTGAAGACTGGGTGCAGACAAAGGAATGGTGGAATACTAAGATCGAAGGCATTGTTCCCTTCATCCTTGGTGATAGTGTATGGCCCGTATCAGAGTGGGTAAAGCTTGCGGTGGGGTCCAGTGAGGCGCTCCTTCTGTAAATGTAGCCATAATTTGTCACCCACCTAGAAGTTGTGTTGCACCCGGTGTTGATCATGGCATTACTTGTACTTGGCATTGGCTCTGTCCAATATATCATGAGCCTATTGGCAGATGTGTTGAATGCACTCGATGAAGCTACTTGCTTTGTCAACTTCAGACTGGACATGAGCTGAATCTGCCTGAGCAACTGCAAATGGTATGGCTACGTCAATAGGACATAGTGGCTAGAATCCCAAGCCCACCTGAAAGGGGCTATGGCCGATTGAACTGTGGAGAGCCCGATTATAACTATGTTGTACATATGGGAGGCTATCGTCCCATGTGCATGGATGCTTTGAATTGTACATGCGCAGAATGTGTACAAGCATTCTGTTGACGACCTATGTCTGGCCATCTGTTTGGGGATGGAAATTTGTGGACTTGGTGAGCTTGGTATCCAACATTGGCCAGAGGCTGGACGAAAATGTGCTAAGGAACCTGCTATCCCAATCTGATATGATAGACTGTGGGATCCCAAAGTGCACCCATACTTGTTCAAAGAAGAGTTTAGCAGTGGCTTCTGCTGTGATATTCTTCTTGCAGGCCGCCATGATGGCCATCTTTGAGAATCTCTCGACGACCACGAAAACACAGTCATTTCCCTGCTTAGTAGAAGGCAGGCCCGACATGTAATCCATGGAGATGGATTCCCAAGGTTGACTAGGGGTAGGTAGTGGAGTATACATGCCTTGCTTCTTAATGGTCAGTTTTGAAATGGGACAAGCAGTGCAGGATCTGATGTGCTTTTCGACATCCTTTCGAAGGTTCAACCAATAGAAATACTTCTGCAGGATTGCTACTGCTTTTTCTCAAGATCTCAACCCCGAAATTCTTAGCGACTCGACCGTGTGTGCTTCCCATATCATCTTGGCACGCTCACTTGAAGGAACATAAATGTGTCCCACGTGACATAAAAGTGCATCTGAGGTGAAAATTTGGAACTTGCGTACCCCCCAAGAGTGCCTTGTAAGTGTCGCTGAATTTCGGGTCACTCTCGCATAGAGAAGCGCCAATCGAAGTCTCATGCCCACAAGAGTTGAGAATGGTGGTGAGCGCCACGATCGGTGGTCAGCTGAGGCAGTTTGCAACATTATTGGTGCTACCCTTCTTGTACTTGATGTTCAAATGAAACTGTTGCAGATATGTGGACCACTTTTGATGGCGATCATTCTGCAACTTCCCTTGTGTCTGTATGAACTGTAGGGGCCGGTGGTTTGTGTGGATGATTGTTTCCTTCCCCAAAATGTAATGCTTCCATTGTCGACAAGCTTGCACATTGGAATACATTTATTTGTCATAAGTGGGATACTTGCGAATTGTGTCAAACAATGTCTCACTGTGATATGCCACCGGATGTCCCTGTTGAGTAAGAACTGTCCCAATAGCATAGTCAGAGGCATCTGTCTCAATCTCAAATGGTTGTTGCAAGTCTGGTAAAGTGAGCACTGGGGCAGAACAGAGGTGATTTTTCAATTCTGTGAATGCCTTCTGTTGAGGTTTCGACCAAAAGACTTTTGCTCTCGCTCCTCCCTTGGTGACTTGACTCAAGGGCCAAGTGATATGAGAGAATCCCAACATGAACCTCCGGTAGAAATTAGCAAGACCCAGAAAGCTGCGAAGCTCTGTTATAGTAGTTGGGGCCGGTCAATCCCGAATGACTTGGATCTTGGCCGGATCCACATGCACCCCCTTTCATCAATAAGTACCTCGTATATTAAACCCGGGTCATGCAAAAAGTGCACTTCTCCCAAATCGGCACACAAATTGTGTTACCGCAAAGGTTTGGAGGACTTGGCTCTGACATGGTGAAGGTGCTCTTCCCAAGTCTGGCTGAAGATCAGAATGTCATCCAAGTACACCACTACAAATTAGTTGGTGAATGGCCGCAAGATGTCGCCCATCATTCTTATGAAGGTTGCGGGAGCATTCGTTAACCCGAAAGGCATGACCAGCCATTTGAGAAGGCCTTCCTTGGCTTTGAAGGCAATCTTCCACACATCGAAGGGTTCAATCAGTACCTGGTGGTACCCCGACTTCAAGTCAATCTTGCTAAAATATTTTTCACCTTTGAGTTGGTCCAGAAGGTCATCAATCCGTTGGATCAGTTACCTATTCCGGACAATGATCTTGTTCAGCACCCGATAGTCAATACAGAGTCTCCACGTCCCATACTTCTTCTGTACCAACACGATCAGGCTCCCATAGGGCAATGAACTTGGTCGGATCTGACCTTTCTGTAGCAACTCCTGAATCTACCTCTTGATTTCATCATTCTCAAGAACAGAGCGCCGATAGATCGGTCCATTGGGTAGCAACACACCTGGGGTCAGATCAATCGGGTGCTTGACCTGACAGTGCAGAGGAACCCCTGTGGGTGAGGTGAAGATGTCCCCATACTCCTTCACAACCTTATCCATTTGTTGTTGTCGTGCAGAGGAGCCTTGTTTGGAGGTCGTGGCCACAGTCTTCTTCTTGCCCTGGGGGTGGATCATTAGGAAAACGAATTTCCTAGTTTGGGAAATGAGCGTACTGCATTGTTTTGCAGTAACCAAAGAGATAGCGGCAGGAGGTGGTACCTCTGGTATCCTGTACAACTTATTTCCCAGAGTAACAATAATAGCGTGAGGCCGAGACTCATACACAACATGACGCTTCCACAAGTATGGTTGTCCTAATAATACATCAGAAACATCAATAGGAGAAACGTCACATAATACCTCATCTGTGAAGGGCTTGATGCTATAGGGAAGGCGGCACTGCTGGCTGACGCGGAGATCTCGTCCTTGGTGAAGCCACCCGATGGTGTATGGATGTGGGTGAGCTATGGTTGGCAAGCCCAACCGCTTCATGGCGTCTGCCGAAATGAGGTTCTTTTGGCTCCCACTGTCGACAATGAACTATACCGGGGATCCCTTTACCCACATCTGGGAGTGGAAGAGATGTTCTTCCTCCTCCGGATCTTTCGGTTCCTCCTTCTGGATCTTCGTAGTGGCAACAGTGGCATTGGGCTCTGCATCAATAATCTGTTTCCCTTTTTCATTCCCCTTGTCAGGTTCTGATTCAGAGTCGGAGCATGCATTTGGCTCAGAAGCCCACATCTCGGCCACCAACGACTGCTTGGCCCGACACTCACTTGTGTTGTGAGTGGAGCTCTTATGGAACTCACACCACTTTCCCGTGTCCTTCTTTGGCTTTGCAGTGTTGTTCTTTGCTTGTGGCTTCGACAGGTCGTCTTGAGTCACCATGCCTTTGCTCTATCCTTTGTTCTGCAGTTTGGGAGCACCTTTCCCTTGCTTTTGATTCGCAGATCCAAAGTATCGCTTCTTCTGTTTGAATTTCTGCTCAATCTTGGCAGCATACCGGTATGCCGTACCAAGCGAGGAGATGTCGAGGAACTCCATTTCCTCTTGAATGTATCTGTGCAAACAACTACGATACTTTAGCACCAGATGTTTCTCTGAATCTTTGATACCCAACTTGGTGCGCAGGGTATGGAACATATTCGTGAGCTCATGCACATCTTGATCCCTTTGTTGCCGTAGCGTGGTCCATTGTATGTACTTGTCCTCATGGCTCCCCACAGGATAGTATTATTCCTTGACGGTGTCTCAGAAATAATTCCAAGTGGTTACGGCCGAGAACAAAGAGGGTTTTGTCTCGTCCTTTTTCTCACAGCGGGTTTCCCACTAGTCCTTGACATGGGGGGCAGCTTTGAGGAGTGCAAAAATAATCTTCTCCCTGTCGGAAAAGTCATGAACTGAGAAATATCCTTCTAATAGATTCAACCATATATCTATGGCATCTGCATCTATTTGACCCTCAAATATGGGAATGTCAAAATTTACTTGTACCTTAAAAGGAGTCGCACCTCCAGAGTGGCTTCTAGATGCAGATGCGTCGCCGGTGGGCAGCCGTTGAAGGATCTGGGCAAAGTTATCCATCATCGTGTTCCTTTTTTTTTCGAGGGAATCCTCGAGCAATATTTTGATAGGATTTCCTGCTCCTCATCTTTCTTTTCATCCCCCATGGGCGTCCGTCTGGGTTTGCGAGGATGATCTTGCAAAGGTTCCACCAGATCGAGCCCTAACTCCTTATACCCCGACCTCGTTGGGGACATGCAAAGAAGGATCGAAAAAAAGCAGACCCCTCTGATACCACTGATCCGGATTTATGCAGGAATGCAACAGAATAAACACAACCATAAATACAGAGATGCAGTGGAAATAACACTTCATTTCATTAATATCAAAGGCGAAATTTTCTTACGGACAAAATGGAAATAAAACTAGCTAGGGCGGCGGTAGCTATCTCTGAGAAGAGATGTGGCAGCTACGAGCTACGAGCGGCGAGTTACAATGAGGCTCAAGGGCCTATTTATTATGGAGAAACAATGGAGAACTCTAAACATCCAAAAACCTAACCCTAGGAGATGAAACGCCAAAACTATGGGCCCCGTTTGGGTAAATTGGTGTTTCAACTTCCCAGGGATGTAACTTTGGCATACTATCTCCGTTTGACAGACATGATACATCATTAGAAAGATATATCCGAGGACTACAACTTTTGCCATGAATATCCATTTCAGAATGGAATGATATTCGCTAGAAGCGCGATGCCCAAAAAACGTCGTTTAGGGCCTCAAAACGGCTCTGGAAGTTCAGGACCCGAAAAACTGCTAAAAATAGTAAGTTATGCCGAAACTGAAAAATTGAAAGAGGCAATGGTGGGGCCCCAAGTGGAATAGGTGGGTGGCCACCAATATCCACCTAGATCACTATGTTACCTAGGCAGTCTTCGATAATTTTGAAGTTTCACCCCTGCTTTTTTTGTCAAAAGTCTCATACTTATCTACTAATGATGGGAAGGGACTAGCTGCATGTGAAGGTCCTTGCATTGTTTAGAAGGATTCGATCAAATTTTTCCATCGTACTTACGTGTTAATATATGCTTCAATAATTTCTCAACAAACGAAGATACATAAATGATGTCTCCATCACTGGAACATGTAACTGACCTTCATATTTGGATTATTTGTAACTTTAATCTGCTTTTGTTTCTGAAAATATTTGTTATTACCACCAAAAGAGAACTCTGGACTCACAAAATTTCAAGAATCCTACACCTTTCAAGGTCGAAAATTGAGAACAATGCTACATTCACTTATCTACAAATTTAGTGATTTTTCAGACCTCATACTAACTACAATAATGAAAAATATCACACCTCAGCAGCTTTCAAATTTTTTGAGACTCTACTATCTTTGGGTATTTTGAAGGTCACACCATTGCATTCAATTTCTAGGACTAGATTGCCTGCATCTTCATGAGGGGAATTTTGAGGTCTAAAATGGGCCTCCTAAGGAAAATGTACAATCACAATTCAATTTATGAGAACCAATCATATTTTAGGGGATGACATCATCCCTAATGGTTGAGGTGACATTGCTTGAGTTAAAGGTACTTACTTGTCACATTCTCATTGGTGGATAAAAGCTCATGGTTAACCATGGTAGTGCTCTAAGTACTTTTAAAGTCAAAGTAAAGTATTCATAATAAATGTCATTTCACACTTTTTGAATAAAAATATATTATTGCCATTTCATATTTCTTGAAAGAAACAATGCATATCCCTATACATTTATTATATTATATTATTTTTATATAGTATATTAATTACATGTTATTATACAATTTAAATAATATAAATTTTAATTAATAGCATATAATATAATTAAGAATTTATAAATTTATATTTATATTTTATTTAAGTTATTTAAGTACAAAGGACAAATGCATTAGTTGTTCAATGATAATGAATTTTTCTTGAAAATTTCATTCTTATTTATAGTCACATCAATACATTTCTTTTATTAATTTTATTTTGGTAGACTTTTGAATTGAATTTAACTATGGTTACATGGATTGTGGTGCAAAAAGTGAATAGAAAATTCATAAATATTATTTTATTGGTTTATATATTATTTTATTATTTCCTTAGGAGGCCCATTTTAGATCTCAAAATTCACCTAATGGATGTTCCTGCATGCCAAGGTCAAGACAAATTTATGCCACATTTATTTTTAAGAAAATTATATCTATATTACACACACAGTGATCCCAAAATTATCAGACACTTTGATTTTGAAAAAAAAATTTGAAAATGTGAAAAATAGATTGGATCCTAGAGGGGAACATGACTCCTGAGCATTGGGATTAATGTCCAGTGGAGAGTGTCCACTAATTTAGGAAACTATTATTCTAAAGCACCCCTTAAAGGCCACATCCACACCACAAATAAAATCATGTAGTCACATAATTGAAGAGTCTAATTCCGAAGGGAAGATTTAGCTTAGGGAGGTATCCTTGAATAAGAAAAATAAGAGAGATCAATCTTATTTCCTTTAATTCTCAAATATTCCAGAAATGAACAATAAGGAAAAACAAAAAATAATCCTAGCCATCAAGTCAATTACATGATCAAGACTATATTGAAAAAAATGTATAAACTTTCCTAGCAAGGAACAATATGGAAAGAAAAAAAATTCCTAGCCATCAAGTCAATCACATGATCGAGAATATGCTAGAGACATCTCAAAACATCATAGAAGAAGCATAAGGAATGGAAAGAATTATGTCAACATACTTTGTGGATTGACAAGTTACCATACATTTGTCTCAGTACCTCTAAATTGGAACAAGTTTTCTGGGTGTTCTTTACAAAAGAAATTGCCATATGAGAAAGCAAAGGAAAATAATCAGTGAGGATAATTTTAGTAAAATTATTTTCAGTTCTATCACAATCCTGCAAATGCCAAGTATTTTACCTTCTTTTTCCAGTTTTTCATAATGGCATTGAATGGAACAATGCAATGTTTCAGTACTTTATTATATTGGATTAGAATAAATTTGATCTATTAAATTGAAAAATATACTGATGAAATGCAGGGACAAACATGTTTTTCTTCATTACTGTTCCTATCTTTAATTTTTCCAGATCAAGATACATATATTGGGTAGGTCCCATAAACAATAAAAATAAAGATATAAGTGGATCTTCCCTCATTATTCATTGTCTAAATATCTAGTTAAACCATCTTTAAACATTTTAATACCCATTATGCTATCCTTGTATACCAGAAGTAGAAATGTTTGATGGGATCTGCTAGACAAAGTAAATCCAAACCTCCATTGCTTCTTGAAGAAGGATCGAAAGTCCTAGATAGAAAACCAAGAGATCTCAAGACATTATCAGACAAGGCTAAATATATTTGAGGTAAAGTCTTAGTCTAAACCTAAGAGGGTCGAAAAGCCTTAGTCAAAACCACAAGAGACCCGAAAAAAGAGCTTAATAAAGTGAAAGTCTGAGAGTGATTAAGAGGAAATTGAGAAGCTAGAAGCCTAGAAAATCAGACCCTAATTTATTCAATACAGTAGTATGACTTGAGGCCTTAACAACCTCAAGAAAAATTTTGAAGTTAGCTTTAGAGAAGGTTGAAGTTGTCTATAATATCAATTTGAATATGAAGGAGATCATTGAAGTCCCCTGTTGAAACAAAAATGGACATTGGTTACATTTTATGGTTTTGAGATAATTGTTGTTATCATTATGTTATGCCCAGTGAAAATATTTCTAGGATGAAGGGTTTTCAATATATTATGATTTGGAGATCGAAGAACATAATGCAAACTATTTTGAAGAGGATTTAAGAGCTAGAAATCCCAATTTTTTCTTCTTGTTATTATGTTTCAATCAAATCTAAGAGGCCTCATAAATCCAAATAGAAATTTCTAATGACCATTGCAAAAGAAATTACTTCTCAAGTTAAGACTCACTATTTATTAAGAAAATTCTATATTTCCTATCTAAGTATGTGCCTTTAGAAGCTCTAGTCTGAAACTCTGAAAGAAGGATAAAAGCCAATGATATTTGGTCTGCTATAGTAACGCTGAAATACCTCATATGAAAGATACAAAGACCAAAGAATTTGAGAATATAATCCAAAGTAGTCTGAAATGCCTCAATTAGTGACAACGTTAGCAAAGGTATCTTCAATTTGAAAATTCTACTGAAGATTTATTACATTAGATTGAAGGCTATATATTGTTTTTCTCTGAAATTTTTGTTTGAAATTAAATTTCTTTTAGAAATAATATCATAGAGTATATGAGAATCAAACGTAGGAATGATTGAAAAAGTATGTATTAAGACTTGTATTAAATTTTCTTTGATGTTGTTAAGGCTGATCTTAGTATGCCTTGATGGAAAAAATTTATTTGTGCAAAAATGTATCATCAAAGGACTATGCCAATGTTCTAGAAATACATGCATTATATGAAGTTATGAAGGGTTCCTTAAAGAAAACATTAAGGACATCATTTATAAAGAGTCCCTTCACCTACTTATACACAACAATTTCAATGATGGACTCCTCAAGTGATATATTATCTTCAACATTGCTTGGGCAGTGTTAGATGCATCTACTGATTTGAAGCATGCAAGCCATATTGGTATTGGAAGAAGCAATGAAATGGATCAAGTTCATTCAATTTACTAAAGAATGGGTAACCTGTGTAGGAAATTTCCTCTGATATGAAATGCTGCCCTGAAGTTGCAAAGTTTGTAATGCCATATACCCTATACTGCAGTGATATGTCTTGCATTGCACTATTGTGAGTATGATTGTATTGAATGAGATATGATGAAAAATGATTATTTGAAGTCTCTAGAATAATGGTTAATCCATAGCTAAAGGAAGCATCTCTAAAAATATATCTTGGGTAACTGCAAAAGAAGAAATTCAAGTATTTCACAAATATAAGGGATGAAATACTTATACTTGTGCCAAGAGTATTTGGTGATATATATTGAATTGAAGTTTTGGTGACCTATGTTTCCCTTGGAAATGTTTCATTTCATTTTAGAATGCATGATGTTGTCTTGATGCCATGAACCTTGAAAGATTCCCTAGAGTACGACCAACTCTTACTCATGAGCTTAATTTCTAGAGTACGACCAACTCTTACTCATTGTACAAACCGAACAGCATTTATGGCTCCCTTTTTCTCCTAAATGACACCCTTTGCACACATGTAATTAAGGCATCTCCATAACCCACACACAGATATTGTGATAACATTCAGAAGAGGTTAAATCAACCCACAATAATGCTACAGCCAATAAGGAAATTTGTCTAGAAACTCGTCCTTAAACACAATGTCGCTCTTAGGAGGTACAAACTTTAGCAAATGAGAAAAATATCAATCCTGCCTTCCAAAAACATGCCCACAAGACAAAGACAAAATTCAAGCTCCCTTGTGACTGGTTATTTTACTTCCTTTGTTACAGAATTTGACCAGCTGAGTGTAAGAGTGAATATGAACCTCTTGAGTGGATAACTCGACCCCTTGGAAAAACTAAACTTGAACCACGAAACAAAGGATTTCAGCCTCTTTCACAATACTAAACGTGTTCTTCCTTGTGAATAACTTGACAAACAATGAATAAGAATGAAATCAACCCTAAATGCAATGTTCACTTCCTTTCTAAGAATTATTGAGAGGTTGGAGACTTAGAGGTTTATGTCGACAATCCCAGCTACATTGATCCACACTTGATGCTAATGCCCAACGATAGCCTTTCCAGCAACAAGGAAGCTCTTTGTACATAGAATTGTCAAATTAAGCACAAATTAGCATATATGGTCACTGATAATGGAAACCAAAATAACCTTCCCTTGTTTCAATTGGAAAAGGAACAAAAATTACCAACTTCAACTCATCCCAACTCCAATTAGCTTGGATTGGTCATAAATGCACATTATCTTGTGCTAATCACTTGATAATAGATTAGAATGTTGCTAGAGGATGGCAAGATTTTTCCCAATATCTTATATGTTCTTACAAACAAATATGAGAATAATTACGAAAATAAGATGATGATAAAAAGTGTAACTAAGTGAGTAAAGCAGGGGCTTCGAGGTTCAACCTTAGGCATGTTCCCTCTTTCAATCCTAATATTACTTGGAGTTATTTCTATGGTGCATGTCAAATGTTGGGTGATTATGTTGCCGGTATTGTCCTTTATTACAGTTATGATCATTAATTATAACTCAAGGTTGGAACTAGTAGTGGTACTAATATTCGTGCAAGGTAAGTAGCCCTTTGGGTCCTATTAAAATTTGCTATGGTTAAAGGTGTTCAGAATATTCAGGTTTTTGGAGACTCAAAAGTGGTAATTAGAGTTTTAAAGTGTATGTGACATTGGATAGTCCGGTTCTCTCTCACTGGCAGCACTAAGTTAAGGAACTCCAGGAAGCTTTTCATTCAGTTTCTATTCATCATGTTCACAAAGAATTTAATTCTCAGGCAGAACATCTTTCAAAGGATCCCATTGCAATCAACAAATGGATTACACATGGGGAATAAAAGGGAGGGTTTTGGTTTCATCTTTCCCAGAAATATACATCATGCTACAGTATGGAAATATTGACCTAATGAGACTCTTATTACTGTTGGTGTGAAACATCCCATGAGTTTATCTTGGAGCATGTAAAAAGTACTAGGTGGATCTTCTAGAGTTAGAAGTGGGAAACCTTAGTCATCACCCATATGCTGAGTGAAAAGGCACTAATATCCTTTCTTTCTTTCAATCTTATTTTCTTAAACAAACTGCAAACTATTTTGTTAGATTTTTTGTGCATATAAACTTGTCTTTCTCATAGAAAGAATTTAGTTTTGGTATCTTGGAGGCTTTATGCTAGCATTCCTGAACAAAATATGTGAATGGAGGCCTTATGGATCTTTGTCAATTATTTGATTGATAATCTAGAATTTGAATCCCAAACCAAGGAGACACTTACAACTCATCAGAATAGATTTGGTTCAAAGTGTGAACTCTCTCAAGAGTTTTTGAAGAAAGTTGTTAAATGTGGAGTTGTTGAGAACATATTATCATGGGCAGACTTCAAACAGAGCAAGGATCTTAATAAAACTGATGGAACCAAGAGAAAAAGGTTAATTGGTATCACCAAGCTTGATGATGCAAATGACGTAGGAAGCAATAATTCTGAGAAATGCACTTTGATTTTAGCTGAGGGAGATTCAACCAAGGCCCTTGTGATGGCAGTGTTGGCCGTTGTTGGTCAAAATCACTATGGTGTGTTTCCCCTCAGAGGTAAGTTGTTGAATGTAAGGGAAGCCATCCATAAATAGATAATGGAAAATGTTGAGATTCAACATATCAAGCAAATCCTTGATCTGCAGCATGGAAAGGAATATGACAGTGTCAAATCTCTGAGATATGGTCATCTTATGATTATGATAGATCAGGATCATGGTGATTCACACATAAAAGGATTGCTGGTCAACTTCATACACTCTTTCTGGCCATCTCTACTCAATATTCCTTCATTTCTTGTTGAATTCATTAATCCTATTTTCAAGGCAACCCATAAAAATGGACATGTATTGTCTTTCTATACCATGCTTGAGTATGAATCATGGAGAGAATATATGGGTGGATCAACATCAACATCAATTACTAAGCTTAGAATGATCTGTGTAATAGCTTGAATATGGTTAAGATATAGCTTAGAGAGTGTTGAATAGGGAAACATAGATTGCTACAAAGATCAACTTCATATGGTCATGATATAGGTAGAGATATTTCACCAACTTCATATGGTCATGATACAGGTAGAGATATTTCACTATGACTTGTGTAATGGTTCACTCAAATCAATGAAGCTTAACCAATCATACAAGATCAGCTATTATATAAACATTAGCAATCAAACTATGTTTCTACTTAAGGTTTAGATACACATGTTGGCATAGAGCTAGTAAGGCTATGTACTTATTACTATGATTCCAGTCAGTGTTAATAAGGTATGAAATGAATAGGGAAACATAGATAATTACTTCATAACAAGGATCTTAGCTTGAATATGGATTTCTTGGTCATTGTAATCTAAGACCTGTATTAAGGATATCATGTTTATACGAATATGTGTTATTCCATTACGTGTAGTTACATCAAGAAAATATTGGTCACTGATTCAATGGAATTTATTCATTAGTACTAATATCATAGTGTAATCAATAAGCTTATAGATTCAATAGAGCTTACTACTAGCTTAACCAAGGTAATAGTGATAGTTACTAAGCTTAAGATGGGAATCATAGGTACGATACGGTCTCTTATACCAATCTGCTTTTAGTTCCATATAATTCTTATCATTGTAACTAATACATGGGAATCATAGAAGAGAGATAAGGGTGAATACATTACTAAGCTTAAGCTAATCCAACTCTTTTCACTAATCAAAGCTGGAAAGAGCATATTCAATGATATCGAGCTAGAACAGGAACAAGCATATCTCAGTATTGAGCTTACATTACACATGTTTCCACATTAGCTATTGGAATACAAGATGATTTATTCGGTACAATATTGTATGCTATTTCTCTATCCTTAACCTGTATGATGAATATGGACATTGTAGTATAGACTAGAGTAACACTGAAACGTACTTTTTATAAAATACCAATATGAGATAATTTAGATTAGGTAAACACTACCCTCATATAAACTATACAAGCTTATGGATCCAGATATGATCTGAGCCTATACTACGATATGGATATTTTTTATCACTTTATTATGATATATTGATTGGCCTAGGATTAAGGGACATTTCAACATCCCGGAGCACTAGAAATTACACCATTGGCTTGGCACCTTGGTACAAGGATTTTAAGGGTACAATTGAACCAACAACTATAAAGGATAATTGTGTGTCTTACACGATTAGTGGCATCATAGAGGAAATTAATGAGACAACATTAAGAATTATAAAGTTTCTTGTTCGCAAGTGGACTCAGGATTAGAAGGAATTTCTGGAATCATTGATGACTGGGAATGATAAGATTAAAGAACCATTCATAAGGGACTACAAGGAATAGAATATTGATACCAGGGTCCATTTAGAGGTGTCATTGTATGAAGAGAATGTGAATATTTCACTTCAAGAGGGACTTTTAAGGAAATTCAAACTGACTACTACAATCAGTACAAGTACCATGCATCTTTTTGGCTCAAAGGGAATCAATCATAAATATGATACCCCTGAGCAAGTTTTGGAGGACTTCTATCATATCCATCTTGAATTCTATGAAAAGAGAAAGAAAGTCCAATTGGACAACCTTCAGCTTGATTTGCAGAAATTGGACAATAAATTCATATTCATCCTGGGAGTTGTAAATGGAGAAATCATAGTGAACAACAGGAAACATGCAGAGTTGTTGCTTGAATTGAAGAGCAAAGGTTTCACTCCATTCCCCAAGAAGGGAAAACCTGTTGAGGCTGCTATTGCTGGGGTGATAGAATATGATGAAGAGTATCCTGAAGACAACATTGAGACAGTAAAGGGTGTTCATGCTGCAGATTATGAGTATCTTCTATCCATGGATCGTTGATGATTCTATGAGTGTCTATGATAGTGTTGGCATTAGTTTGTTCATGGATTATTCATTGATGGGTACATTTAACCTACCCCTGCCACTCCATATCCTGAGGCTCCTATTTGCATGATCTCTTCTATTATCATTGGATCCCTTAGATTTCCTGATCCTTGGGTCATACCAAATCCTTTAGAAGTGGAGTATTATGGGGCCAAAATGTCATTTAGTGTGGTAGAGATTGCCTTCTAGGTGATCCAGTCGACATCCAATAACTCTAACTCAAGTCTCGAGTAAGATGTGGACCCTAATAAGTATTCTTTTCATTTCTCATATGTCGATTGTCCATATACCCGTCATCTCCTTGAAACTGAGCTACCTTCTGATGAGGCCATGTTGATAATTGATTGCCCTTGGGAGGGGTTACATCATCGCTCATATTTTCTCCCTAGTCTGGCTGAAAATTGATGTTCAAAACAAAGTTCATACTAAAAATGTTGAGTGATACCAATCTCCCATTATGGCACATGATGTTTATTCCAAAGGGAAATTGTCAAACATCTTCAATATTATACTTGTATCAAGCTGGGGACATATGAACATGGGAAATTGTCAAACATCTTCAATACTATACCTGGTCGAATAGTCAAAGGAAACACAGTGTGGTGACATACATACTACAAGAAAAATAAATAAAAAATATAGTGTAGGCCTTAATTATGCATACCTCTGGTGAATTCTTTAGGAATAGTAATGAAATTTTAATTTGGTTCGTGGGTGCATGCCCAAAATGCCTGCAATTCTGATGCTTTATGACTTTTTTCAAAGAACCAAACTATGCTTTTATTACAAACTTGGTCTCCAACATAACTCACCATGGTAAATATCCTAAAAAAATTTTGAGGATGAAAGCTAGTACTGAAGCTTATTATACAATAAATAGGGGCTGTCAAAAATGGTTTTTGCAAATTACATGGTTTACCCAAAACCTGAAAAAATTCAAACAAGGATTGCCTAGACTGAAAGCTTATCAGTTTTCATCAAATAAGAGAAAAGGTAGGGGGACTCTTCTCTGGCCATTTTAGGACATGCATAATGAAGATTGAGGCACTTTAAGGACATGATCAGGAAAGAAACAAGGCCTCAATAAGATATGGTGTAGATTTCTCAAGGTCTAGATTCCTTGAGCTATGGTGGAGGAGAAGGCAGATCCCAAGACTTGAGACAGGCCTATGGCTCATGAAAACTACAATATTACGCTCTGAAATCTATTTATGACTGGACTTATTTCCTAAAGGACGGTAATAGTTGCTAATATTGCACTTTTGGTTTTAATGTCATCTACATATGGAAGTATTAGGAAGGCCATGTATGGCATCCTCTACCCAAGTATTTTGATTACATATATCAGTAATTAATGGCATTGCATGGCTTGTAGTCCTCTAGTAGTTGGCTTTAGTAGTAGCTATTAGGTTGTTGGAGATATTGCAATTCTAATTTAAACTAGAAGCTAGGAAGCTATAGGGCATTCTGTGTCTATGTCTGGTTTCAGACTTCTACTAATATAAATATCTTTTTTGAACCAAGAAAAAAAATTATCATTTCTCTTCTTGCATCTTAGATCTCATTAAAAGTGTGGAAACAAATAGAGAAAAATATGACACGTACCTCTTGAATTTCTCCAACATAAATCTGATCACCATAAGTGTGAATAGACACAATCGTATTGGGAAAGAACTTATTCTCACATTTCTGCACCAATTTCTTTTTTCCCGATTCATATATTCTCAGCACCTATCCAATCCCAACTAATAAGTGGCCTTGAAATTGACATAATCCAAGAGGTACTCCATCAACTGTTGTTTTATGCAAAAGCTCCAAGGATTTTCCATCATCCATAGATCTATAAATATGAATAAAACCTCCTCAACAATGCCTCTTTGGCCAAAATTCTAAATCCTTTGCAGTTCCAATGGCCACAAGTGTTCCCAATTCTTTATCATGAAAAGTAACAGAGAAAATGCTAAATGCGGATTCATTATCCTGTAGTGCTAAGAGGCATGTAGTTTCACTATTTTTGGGATCTAGAACTCTAACACAAGATGCCCACTTATTTGATTCTGATTTTGGATAACCATACTGCTCATTAGGAAGAGGATCCTCCTTCTTTTCATCGTCGCCATTCTGTTGTTCTAATTCCATGTTCGCACTCTCCCCTAAACCAACAGCTTCTAAGCATTCTTTCTTTGCAGCTTCACGTTCTTCTGCATTGAATGCACCCTAATCTCTTTCAATAATAATCAATTATTTCTGCTTTGGATGAAAAATGAACTTTCTCGGCATATATCTAAGAGGCATAAAGGTCTGACTAAATTTTTATCCCAACCTTTCAATCATAAAAACCCTAAGCGCATCCCCAACAACTGCAACCACACCGTCAGCACACTGATCAGAATAAAATGATGTTGCATATTCAAGAGTCTCGTAAGAGAGTGGAGTTAAAAGAAAGTGCACCTGATGAATATAGCCCAACCAGGGCTTTCTTGATAAACAAAGAGTTTCCTGACGGCCTCTCACTATAGCATAAAAACGTTTTGGTGCTCCTAAACCCAAGAATTTGGTTCGGGTGTCTGAAAGGCCACCATTTGCCATATCTACCTCATTTCTAAGAAGAACCCCATTCTACAAACCAGCATTCAAAAAAACACTCACTGGATGATCAACACCATCCTCCCCTCCAACAGAAGCTTGAACTTCAGGTAAGAGAAGAGATTATGGAGGAGAAGATATAGCTTGCACACTCAGAGCAACCAAAAAATCATCAGGATCCAAAGAATATATCCATTCGAGCATTTTTACATGTAATTGGAGCATGGTTACATTCTCTTCTACCGTGTGCTAATAGTTGTGAACTCTGCCCTTACTCTAGATATGTGCTAATAAATGTGAATGTCGCCCCGCTCCATTCGGCCATGTTAGACATGTAATCGTAGGCATTGTTACATTGTCTTTTGTCATGTTAGGTTTACAAATGTCGCTATTCCGACATTTGTCAAGCTAGGTTCACAAACTGTCACTATTTCGACGTTTGTCCCAAATACCGTCGCAATACCGACAATGTCCATAAGCATTTCTATAGCGATGCTTCTGTCAAACCGTCACAATAGCGACACATGTTTTCGAAAGGTTGCATTTCCGACGTTGTGTCCCAAAATGTCTAGCGACGCTTCTGTAAAACCATCGCAATAGCGACACATGTTTTTGAAAGGTCGCATTTCTGACGTTGTGTCCCAAAATGTCGGTATTCCGAGGACTTTCCTAAACGTCGCAATACCGACGATGTCCCTAAACATCACTATAGTGACAAATGTTGGCGGGATTTAAAAAATTGAGAAAATTGGGGAAATTTCCGACAATACATCAAAAGTGTCAGAACTAAAGTGTCAGAATTTTGACCAAATGTACTAGTGTCCACTACTAGCAGATCATTTGTCTTTGGAACCTAAGACAAAAAATATGCGACTGGGCTCTCCTTTCCTAGACGGTCTTTAATAGTGATGTCAAACTCCTGCAAAAGTAACAACCAACAAGTCACTCGCCCATTTGTAATTAATTTTTTATCTAAATACCTAATGCCAGAATTATCAGTATACAGAAATACTTGATATCCAGTTATGTAATGTCTAAATTTTTGTATGGTGTAAATGAGGACTGAGAATTCCTTTTCTGTTACTGTATAATTAAGTTTAGTAAGGGTAGGATTTTTGCTGATATAATAAATAGCGTAGGGATTTTTGTCCTCCTCTTGACCAAGAACAATGCCTATCGTTGTATCTGATGCATCTGATGAAATATGAAAAGGTAGTTCCCAGCCAAGAACACACAATACTGCTACAGTCGAGACAGATTTCTTCAAATTTTTAAAAGCAGTGTCACATTTATCAGACTGTTTAAATTCAACAATTCCAGTTAAAGCATACAAAGTCGCAACAATTTGTGAATTTTTTTTACGAATCTACGATAATATCTTGCATATCTGAGGAAGCTACGTACCTCCGTCTGAGTACAGGGTGTAGATAGTAAGAGAATTACCTCTATCTATGTCGGATCTACCTGTATTCCAGCCGCAAAAATGTAGTGCCCTAGGATTATGCCTTTTGTCATCATCATGTGACACTTTTCGTTAATCAGACATAATCTAGTGGTGATACATTATTCCAACACTTTTTCCAATGTTTGCAGTGCTTGATAAAAATCATCCCCATACGAGGTGAATTCATCCATGTAAACTTCAAGTCCTTCATTTATCAGATCAGAGAAAATGCTAAGTATGGCTCTCTGAAATGTGGCTGGGGCATTACAAAAATCGAAAGGCAATAATCTATAAGAAAACGTACCCCATGGATAGGTAAAGGTGGTTTTTTCTTGGTCTTTAGGGGAAATTTGGATCTGATTATAGCCTCTGAATCCATCAAGAAAGGAAAAGAATCGCTTTCCTTCCAATGTATCAAGGACTTGATCAATAAATGGAAGAGGGAAGTGGTCCTTATGCATGGCTTTGTTCAATTCACTATAATCATGTTAGATCCCTATATTACTAGTGTAGTCCCTTTATTGTTGTTATTGTAGCCCTCTTATTATTGTTGTTGTACCGCTGTAACCCCCATATTGTTATTTTTGTACCCTTCCATTATTATTGTTAGGTCGGCTAGGATTATATTGTGACCCCATGGAATCCTATATATAAAAGGACATTTTTTCATTTGTATCATCCAATAATTGTTCATTTATGTAATGTAAAGGAGGTTTCCCCCTCAAAGTGGCTGAATTATAAGGCGTTGATCTCTCTTTTCTTCTATTTTTGGAGTTGGTTTCATAACATTTGGTATCAAAGCTTTGGATTCTAGGGTTTCACTGCTTCAAACGGGTCATCGTGGAATTTTCACTATAATTTTTTTTCTACGAAGGTTCAGGAGATGAAATATTTATCACATGAAGGCGACATCCCAAGGAACATCGTGTAAAAATTTCAGATCTTGGTTTGCAATATTTTCAGAAATATGATCTGTGGAAGTCAGGGTTTTTCAGGCTACCAAAATTCATCTAAAAGAGGTGACCTTGGGAAAATCATCATAACTCTCTCTCTGAGAATCAAATTAGAATTCTGTAAAAATTGGCCAAAATTAGACGACCTGTAGTTTCCTGTATATCAATTTCAGAGCCGAAGGAGGAAACAGTGACACGTGGCACGTCATACAAGTTTGATCTACTGAACCAGTCCATAATTAGGTCATTGTGGGTGACTGGGCATAACTTTGTCTCGAAGAATCCCAATCAGGTCAAACCTGTGGCATTTGAAAGAAGATTCAGAGGGCTACTACAGGACTAAATTTTAGATATTGAATATTCGAAATCACAGAGATAATTCAAATCCAATATCAAGCTCCTCAAAAGAAAGACAAAACTGTGTATTTTGTTTTTCAAATGGCATAATTCTTGTTTGAAAAATCAGTTTGAAGTGATTCCAAGGGCATATTGAGGCATAGATATCAGTATTGGGTTCTAACATGCCTCTTAAAAATAATTCAACACCCATTAAGCCCTCAGAATACTCTACTATGACTCATGAAGAGGAAAAAGTGCAACATGATATATCAAAATTACAAGAGCAAGTGCACCAAATTTCGCTCTCGCAAAGAGCAACAAAAAATTAAATGGAAGTTTTGAAGAAAGGCATGGAAGCTAAGATGGATGGTTTGAAGAATTTCATGGAAGCTAATATGGAATGTTTGAAGAATGGCATGGAAGACATGGAAGAAAAATTGGATGACATGAAGAATGATATAAAAGCAGACATGGAAGGCTTGACAAAGTTGATACAAGAAATAATTCCTAATGGCGAAAAGATAGTAGAGGAAACTCATGATGAGAAAAAAATAAATGTTAATCGTGATTTCATAAACTTGAATGTTGGATGCAAGACCCACCATATTCCAAAGATCGATATGAATAATTTTCAGGTAAGGATCCCGTAAACGGATACTACAGATGGAGCAATATTTTGATCTCAATAATGTGCAAATCACACAAAAAGTACGCATTGCAACTTTATATTTAGAAAAAAAATACATTTTTATGGTATTGATGGCTTTGCTCCCATAAAAAAATTGTCACTTGGTTAATTTTTACGGAGGAAATGTAGCACATTATGAGGATACAAAGAGCAACACCTTCTTTAGCCAATTGATAAATCTCAAAAAAAAGGGTTCAGTGGTGGAGCACATTGAGGACTTCCAAAAATTGAATACAAGAGTAAATGATATTCTACAGGAACACATGATTGATGTCTCCATAGGAGGGACTTTAAAGGATAACATCCAACATGAGGTTCGCCTTTGGGAACCTGATTCATTGGAGAAGGCATTGAGGCTGGCAAGAAAAATTGAATGTAAAATTATGGTGATAAGGAAGCCTAGCACTGACATCTATAAATATGGAAGTGTTGCTACTTCTAGACTTCCACAACCTACAAGGTTGACACCACAACAATTGGAAGAAAAAAGAGCAAAAGGTCTTTGCTACAGTTGTGATAGAAAATACACTAAAGGTCATAAGTGCATCGAGAAGAAATTATTTTACATAGATTGTGAAGAGGAGGAAGACAATGAACAAGAAACTTCAAAAGAAGAGGATATACACTAGGAACCAACCCTAGAGAAAGAAGAAATGAGTCTAACCATATCGTGTAATGCATTGGCAGGAATTACCACTCCTCAAACTCTCAAGATAGAAGGACATATCAAGAAGAAAAAGGTAATAGTGTTTATTTATTCGGGTAGTACCCATAATTTTATTCATTGTAAGGTAGCCAAAGAATTCAATTGCTTCCTATACCCAGCACCAGAATGTCAAGTGATGGTTCCAAATGGAGGAAGTATAAATTTCTCTAGAAAATGCCATAATATCAAGCTAACCATGGGGGAATATGTATTGAATAGTCAAATTCTTTCCATTCTGTTGAAGCCCCGAAAATCAGGTCTACAACAAGGGGGATACCCACCCGGTCTGGACCTTGGTTAGCAGCTCCTTTTCCGTTTGGTGTAGTGGGTCTGACTGTGGATAATGGGACCAGTTTCCCAATATGTGTGTGTGTGTTGAAAATAGATATTTATTCTCTAAAAAGGTTCCTAAATGAAATGCTTTTATTCTATTTCTGATCTAATCATATGCAAATTGTATTCTAATTTAAAGAGAAATATCTAATTCTAAAATAACCTGGGATGTAATCTTATTTATGCGATCTAAAGTGATTTCGAATAACAATCGGTAATAAAGATCATTCAACTGCTATAAGAAAAGAATTAAATAAAGATGAACCACTTCATATAAAAAGTTAGATGAAACAGTTGTGGAAAACATATCGCATAATAAGCTATTCATACATTAAGCATAAATAAATGGCTATCACCGTACAAAAGTGCCAAATGATAACTTAAACATTCACACATCAATATATAAATAACTGAATATAAATATCACTTTTAACACAGAAGCAGAAATAGTTAAGAGATAAAAGTACCATTTATAACTGGTTCTACTCATGAGCTAGAAGCAATAATGATTTATCTCTTCTTAATCCGACATCTACTAAGAGTACATAAATGCAACATCAGTAGAAGATATTAGACACAGATATCAATAAATCTCGTTCCATCATTCATCAAAACCTCCTCTGAGGGTGTAGAAGTGCATGTTCTGAGGATAAGTTTTTGACAAATTTCTGGACCCTTCTCTAAATGCATGAGAAGGGTTTAAATACTACTAACTAAATCTAATTATAGTTTATTACAAAAATTTAGGATTCGATTTAAATGACCGTCCTTTTTCTAGGCAAAAAATAAGTAAAACTAACACTAAATATAAAATTAAAATTAACAACTAACTACTTATGGCTCTGGTCTTTGTATTTGCAAGCATCCAACATTGATTTGAGAAGAGGAGGCTGGCCGACTTCAGATTTTAATTGTCCCGAAAAAACGGAATCAGCAAGTGTTGGCGCGATCTTCTCAGCAAAATTAATGATGCAATTAAGAGCACTGCATTGACTATGTGGTTTTACTAGATATGTCCAGTAAGAATCCTAATTTAACCTTGTTAATCTTTGAATTGATTTTTCCTTTTCCTCAGCTTTCTGTTTCCACTCTATTTGCAATTGTTGGGCTTGTGGTAGATATCCTGAAATAGTTTCTGAAATCAAATTAACTTTATGCAAATTTTCATTTACACAATTAGTAATGTTGCTTGCTGTTGTAGCTGCTTCCTCTGTTGCTTTTTCTACTTCTTTGATCTGTGCATCCCATTTATTGAAGAGCATTTCTTTATGACTGTCATTGATGATTGGTGCTCCTGCTCTTTTTCCTTCCTTTGTCTTTTTCCATGCCAAATAATTAGTAACTCTTTCATTAGTTAAATCATAATCATGTCTTAATTCTACGACATGATTAGTGATTTTATCACTTTCTTGACAAAAAGAGTTCCATTGCAAGATTTTCTAGCATAATATATCTTGTTGTTGCAGTAGTTGATTATTCAAAGAAATAGATTTTGAAATAAAATCTGTAAGCTTGGGGTTGTCTTTATGCATTTCTTGCATAATATTTATTTGTTTCTCTTTCTCGGCCAAGCTTTTCTGATACCCGATCCGCATTTGCTGAAACTCTTGCTGTAACTTTTCAAATTGTCTCTGTACTTCACTGTTGGTATGTGCTTGTTGCAATTGTTGTTGCAGAACTTTTATCTGATCCTGTTTTTCATTTAATAACAGTCGTACCTCAGATGCTTTGTCAATAGTTGCGGAGGCATAAGCTCCTGTAATCTAAAATAGTTTAGTAATATTTTCAGTGGGATCCATAGTAGGATCTTTCCATAAAACATCCAATTGTTCTTCATCAGTAGAGAGCACACTTTCTAATTTTCTCTTCTTTCTCTGTTTCCTTACTACACCTTTATGTTGTGGGCTATAAAATATATCTAGAGGAGGAATTTCCTCTATTTTAAGTAAAAGCTCGGCAGAGGGAGTAATGGGTATGTGTTCTGTTTATGTGACATTGCCACTTATTTCTGTAACCAAACCTTTTGTTTTCTGTATAGGAGTTTGTATGTTCTATCCTTCAACATTAATCAAATCATTAAATGATTCCCATTCTTTATCTAACTGAGTGCTGATGGATGGTTGTTGTACATTAAGAGGTGGAAGATTCAGCTGTGGAGTAGTTGAAGTCTGCTGTTGTGAAAGCTCTTTTAATTGAGCTGTATCTTTGACTGAGCCTTCACTGTTATTCTGATCAGATTTTTTAGAATGTTCAGAAATTTCTTTGTCATACTTTGACTTAGACCTTTCTAAATCTGAGCTACCGCTGAGACTGACACTAGGAGTTGGTTCCCTTGCGGGTTCCAAGCGCAAATTATCCAAAGGAATAATGGTCAATCTTCTTATTCTGTATAATTTAAACTCTTGAAATTATTCTGGGAAGAACCGTGTTTGAGCTAAATTCAAAATGTCTTTAAATGAACATTTTTCTTGAAACATATCATCAAAAAGATCTTCTTCTCCAGAAAATACTCTTACTTTGACAACAGTGGTGAAATCCTTAACAATACCATATCGATCAAATAGCCTTCTCAGAAACTTAAAAAAATTTAAATATGTAACATTGCTTACTTCCTTAAATGCGTGACCAACATCAAATAATGAAAATGCTCTGCAGGACACAGGAAATTTTGGCCAAATGGCTTTCCTTTTATCCTTTAATTCTTTCGTCAAACCTCTGTCCCCACAGGTTTGGTATGCAATTTCTCGAGCCATAAGTTTATCCGGAACATATAAGGGCAAAACATGAGGAGAAGCAAAGATTCCAAAAACCCTCACATAAGTAAACAGTTCTTCTCCAAACCATCTTGCGACAGGGAGAATGTCTACTTTTGCTTCAGGGGACAACCTTGGAGCATCCTTATTATACAACACTCTATACAGTGGCAACATTATGCCATGGAAAATATTGTAAAATGAGGAATGAATTTAGACTCCCACAATTCTTTGTGATAAACATGGATGGGTAGGGGATCCTGAATTGTCCATTGCCAACCCATTAAAGAGAACTTAGAAACAAAGCAGATTGAATCCATAACATAGGCAGATAAATAAAAAGGAGGATAAATCCTCTGAGAGACAGTCTGTTTAGATCGATAATTGAAAATAGCCATAGCTAAATTATCAGACAATATTTTAGCCCAGTCTACAATGGTAGTGTTGACAGCAGCATTCAATAAGAGAAGCCATTTAGTCAAAAACTTATTAATGTCAGGCTTTCCAAAAAGCCTACATAGCATAGCAGCAGCAAAACAATATGGAGAAGTGAGTGAGCCAGTATTATACATACCGTGTTTATCTTTCTTCAATGGTTCATCTCTTCTGGACCATTCCTTGGTGCATTCCTCCAAATTGGCATTTTCCTTCGCAAATTTCTCCATAAATTGTTTGTTGTAAGTTGCCTGAGGCTCCGGCAAATGATACATAAGCCTCAAATCTTCTGGAGTGAATGACCCGATGAACTCTTGAGCTTGAGTTTTGAACTGTCTGTCTTTGATATCAGTGCTATCCAGCACCCATTTTACCATGTCTGTATATGGAAGAATTCTTGGTCTTGCTGCTATCCGGTGTAAAAATGAACAAGCCAGTTCTATAAGAGATGCTTTAGAAGAATTACTTGAGCCAGCGGTAGCTGAAACATCCATTACCCTTGGGTTCTCTTCTTCAATAAAACTAAACATACCCTCCCAAGTGGTGATACCAGCGTCCTTGTTGCAAGCAGTGTCTGTGTACAAGGATGCCATCTCTTTGCTTTCAGAACTCGGAGCTTTCTCTTTCTTTCCCATAATACTCTGAATATTTCTTTGTATAGTCTCCTATTCTTCGCGCCTGCAGTTTTCACGAATTAAGTGAGAATAATGATATGAGAAAGGTGACGGGATAGTTTTAAATGCTGAAGGCGTATGAAATATATTATTTTAATGTAAAATAGCCTTTCAATCAAAACAAAATCATTTTCATTAATAATTGAAAATCCATTCATTAATTTGACATCAAAGCGCATAACGGATATCGATTTATGGAAAGATTTTCTTCATACAATGAGCTTTAAGAATGTGCGATCCTGCGATCTGCGATTTGCTTTGCAACATCGCAAAATCGCAATATCGCAAATCGTAATGTCGCAAATCAGAAAATCTGCGTCATCGCCATATCACAAATCGCAACTTTCATAAATCGCAATCTCGTAACATCGCGAAGTCGCAATATTGTGAAATCGCAATATCGCAAAATGTATCATGTGAAAAATATTTGTTAATATATTTTCTGCGATATGTGATTTGTGATAAATATTTTAATACATAGTTTTTGGATCACGCTATCGCAATTTAGAAGATTCTGCTTTGCTCAAGATATTTTCTACTTTTTTGCGATGAATGCGATATTTTATTCAAAGAGATATTTTATTCTAGTCTATCATAATCTTAAGTTTATTTAAATATTTTCCAAAGAATTTTCTTAAGTTAATGATAGTAAGTTTTATTAAAAAAATGAAAACACACATCATTAAATTTTTTTGATTTTTTAAACTAAGGGTCCCCACTTATTTAGTATTATTACTAATACTAAATAAGAAGGGGGGTTGTTGCTGGCCACAACACATTCCAATGAGAGGTTCTGATGTTGTACTAGGAGTACAATGGTTACAATAATTGGGGACATTAGCTTTTAATTTTGAAGAAATTTTCTTGAAACTTTTTTTGGAAGGAAAGGAAGTTGAATTAAAGGGTATCATGGGGAAGCCAGGAAAGATAATAAGCTCTGATGTCATGAAAAATCTTTTGAAGAAATAACAATGAGGCGTAATTGCACAATTATGCTCACTAGAAGTTCCAACATCAAAATCGTCTATTTCTCCCAATCTCCAAAAAGTCTTGGACAATCCAAGGTGTTTGAAACTCTCAAAGGACTCCCACCTATTTGTGATCATGATCATGCTATTCATTTGATTCCGGGAAGTATTCCTCCAAAAATCAGGCCTTACAAATATCCTTATTTCCAAAAGAGCAAAATTGAACGTATGATTGCAGAAATGTTAGAGGCTGGTATAATTCAACCTAGTCAAAGTTATTTCCCTAGTCCAGTAGTATTGGTGCACAAGAAGGATGGAACATGGTGCATGTGTTAGGATTATAGGGAGCTCGATAAGCTCACTATTAAAGATAAATTTCTCATTCCCGTGATTGATGAATTATTGGATGAATTACATGGAGCAATTTATTTTACCAATCTGGATCTTTGTTCAGGATATCATCAAATTAGAATGAAGACTGAAGATATTATGAAAACAACATTTCAAATTCATAAGGGTCATTATGAATTTTTGGTCATTCCTTTTGGCCTTACCAATGCACCTTCTACATTTCAAGGGTTGATTAATTCCATTTTCAAACCCTTCCTTAGAAAATTTGTGTTAGTATTTTTTGATGATATACTAATCTACAACATTTCTTGGAAGGATCATGTTCAACGTGTTGACAGGGTGCTCAAACTATTGGAGGAGAAACAATTATATGTAAAAACCTCCAAATATTTCTTTGGAGTACAAGAGGTGGAATATATGGGTCATATTGTATCTCATGAGGGTGTTAAGGTAGACCCTAACAAAATTAAAGCCATTAAGGAATGGAAAGTACCCTCAACCATAAAGTAGTTACGAGGATTTCTTGGGTTAACAGGGTATTATCACAAGTTTGTTAAGAATTATGGGAGAATAGTAGCACCTTTAACAACATTATTGAAGAAATATGCATTTTCATAGACTCCTGAAGCAAATAATGCCTTTGAACATATTAAAGAGGCAATTTTCCTAGAACTGGTCTTAGCTACGCAAAACTTCACAAAAACCTTTATTGTGGAATGTGATGCCTCAGGAAATGGAATTGGTGATGTTTTAATTCAAGAAGGAAGACCCATTGCTTTTTAAAGTCATCCAATCAAAGGAAAATAGTTACAAAAAACTATTTATGAGAAGGAAATGTTGGAAATACTACATGCACTAAAGAAATGGTGACCTTACCTAATGGGAAGACACTTCAAGGTAAAAACTGATCATGCTAGTATTAAACACCTTTGGAACAAACATTATCTTCAGAAGAGAAAAAAAATGGGTTAGAAATATTTTGGGTTATGACTTTGAAATCATCTACAAAAAAGGGAAGCTAAATGTTGTTGCAAATGCACTCTCATGAAAGGATGAATAGGTGGAAGCATTGCTTTGTGCCATTTCTATTATCCAACCAGACTGGATAACCGAAGCAAGGGATGAATGGAAGAAGGACAAAGAAGTGTGGACACTCATTCAAAATTTGCAGCAAGATCCTAGTACATATGATACATTTAGTTGGAAAAATGATTCCTTATGGTACAAAGATTGCTTATATATTTGTAATAATTCCCAACTAAAACAAAAGATTCTTTTGGAATTGCACACTTCTCCTTTATGAGGACACTCAGGATTTTTAAAAACTTACCACAGGGTGAAGAAAGAATTTTTTGGGATGGCCTTAAATTTGATATTCAAAAATTTGTGGCGGAATGTTTGGTTTGCTAGCAAAATAAAGTTGAGACAATTAAGACCTCGGTTCTTCTACAACCTTTATCCATTCCAAGTCAACGTTGGGAGGAGATTTCAATGGATTTTATCATAGGTTTACCTAAGTCCGAAGGAAAGAGTGTCATCATGGTGGTATTTGATAGACTTACCAAGTATGCAAACTTTTGTGAATTATGCCATCCATTTAAAGCAAGTACAGTTGGTACTGCATTTATGGAAACAATTCAAAAGCTACATGGAAGCCCAAAGATTATGGTAAGCGACAAAGATCCCATTTTTACTGGAAATTTTTGGACGGAATTATTTTCTTGTTTGGGTACTCAACTAGCTCATAGCTCATCTTATCATCCTCAATCTGATGGTCAAACTAAGACAATGAACAAATGTTTGGAAGGATATCTTCGTTGTTTTGTATATGATAAACAAACATAATAGGTCAAGTGGTTTCCTCTGGCTGAATGGTGGTATAACACTTCCATCCATACTGCAGCAAAAATGACCCCATTTATGGCACTTTCTGGATATCATCCACCGTCCATCACATCATATTTAAGAGAAAATTATAAGGTTCAAGCAACAGAAGATCACATCGACTATCAAGAAAAATTTCTCCAACTCTTAAAGGATAACCTAAATTTGGCACAAAATCGAATGAAACAACAGGTAGATCAACATCGTAGCAAGAGAAGTTTTGATGTAGAAGACTGGGTATTTTTACAGCTACAACCATACAACAAATTTCCCTCAAGCTAGCTAAGAAGGATTATAAATTATCACCAAAGTACTATGGTCCTTACAAGGTGTTGCAAAAGATTGGTACTGTGACATACAAATTGGAGCTTCCTTCTTCTTCGCAAGTGCATCCAGTTTTCCATGTTTCATGCTTAAAGAAGGTTATAGGTGACAAACTTCCAGTTCAAACAATATTGCCAGAACTTGATGAGGAAGGAAAAATCATACTGGAACCTGAAGCAGCCACGGAAACAAGAACTTGATAGCTACGAAATCGATCAATTTCAGAGTATCTCATCAAGTGTAAGAACTTACCCACTAAATATTCTACATGGGAGGACGAGAATTTTATACAGAAGCATGTAGAGCTACTCCAGCATTGAGGACAACACTTTTTTGAAGGAGAGGGGCATGTTAGGTCCCTATATTACTAATGTAGTCCCTTATTGTTGTTAGTGTAGCCCCCTTATTGTTATTGTTGTACCCCTGTAACCCCCATATTGTTATTATTGTGCCCTTACATTATTATTGTTGGGTCAGCTAGGATTGTATTGTGACCCCATGGACTCCTATATATAAAAGGAGGTTTTGTCATTTGTATCATCCAAGAATTGTTCCTTTATGTAATGTAAATGAGGTTTCCCCCTCGAAGTGGCTGAATTCTAAGGCGTTGATCTCTATTTTCTTCTATTTTTGGAGCTGGTTTCATAACAAATCCACACAGATTCGCCATTTCCCATTCTTCTGAGGGACAACTACCAATGAAGAGACCCATTTACTATTTGAAATAGGATAAATAAAATTTACATCCAGTAAATTCTGTAATTCCTCTTTTACGATATCTTTAAGATGCAGGTTTAATCTTCATTGAGGTTGCCTGATGGGGCGAGCATTCTTTTCGGTGTAAATATGATGTGTACACAGTTGGGGATCTCTGCCCTTCATGTCTGGATAGTTCCAAGAAAAGGTCCCTTTATATTTTTGTAAAAATTTAATGAGCTTCTGCTGTTGTTCACTGTCTAGATTGTCATTGATGTTTAAAATCTTGCCTGGTTCAAGTTCAACAAGTTTGTTGTTATGAACGGGAGTTGTGGGTATGTGTTGGTCATCATCATCTTTTAAAGGATCTTCCTGGGCTTCATTGTCAAGTATTTATTTTAAAATTTGAAATTTTACATTCCCTATAGTAGCTGGTTGATTAATAAAATTATTAATTACATCATCTTCAGTCTTATTCTTGAGCTCAATCGCCTCTCGTAATGTTAGTGGTGAACGAATATTTTCTTCCAGGTATGCGAGTGGATGTTTACGAATTTTTACAATGGGAAGACTCGATTTGGCAGGGTATATAAAACAAGGTTTTTTACAGCATCTCCCTTAGCAATGGTCATGTTGCCTGTACGACAGCCTATGTAAGCGTCAGTTGTTGCCAACCAAGGTTGACCCAGAATTAAAGGGTTTCCATCTAATCGGCTTTTCGGGTTAATGACTAGAAAATCCATCAGGTATTCCCATGAGTCAACGAAAACCATGATATACTGTAAAGTTCCTTCTGGTTTAACAACTGAACAGTCAGCAATTTCCAGTAAGGTGGTGGTTGGTTCCAAAGATGTGATACCAAGTGTTTCACAGGTTTCCGCAGTTAAAATGTTAATGGCTACGCCTAAGTCGACTAGTGTGTTTGGAAAAGAGCGACCATATATTTGGACTGTAACTATGGGACTCCCTAGATATTCATATTTTACTGGTGTTTCTCTGCCCAAAAGTAAATCAGACAGGGTCCCTACGACATGGATAGTTGGTGAAGTTTTTGCTTTCCTCATAGGCTTTTTCACGCACAGTTCTTTAATCGTTTTAGCATAAATAGGGATATCCTGAATGGCCTGGAGGAGAGGAATTTTAATACAAAGATTTTTAAGTTCCCCTAAGAGATAAAAATATGGATAAAAAATTGGCTTAGGTATTACTAATCTTTTAGGGAGCGAGGGAGAAGTAATGATAAGTATTTAAAGATCTTCTTGTTCAACTGTGTCTACTCCTTGTTTTATTTTTGTGTTGATCACAGTTGATGGGTTGATTAAGGTTGGGTGTTCTAACTTATCTTGTTGTAGGTTTGAATTTTCCTCAAGGGAAATAATGTGTCCTAATCTCAACCTAAGTTCACTGCATTTTTTTTTGTTTGATTTCAAGGTCTGGATTTTCAATGATCTGTATCAGCTGAATCGGTCTATTATTGGGGTTTGGATTCGATTGAGCTGGGATTTGTGGACGTATAAGAGGCTGAGAATTTTGTTGTAATGGATATGGAGCTGGTAATATGGGTTGAGGTTGAGGACCTATCCCTATACGTGAATTTGTTATTCCCAAGGGTCACTACCAGTTTTGAGACCAATTTGGATTTTTTGAAGTAGAGGTAGGCCACTGGGATGGGTACAGATTGTTCTACCAAAATGGAGTAGGAAAAGAAGAAATTGAACAACCACTACTTGGAAAGGATTGGGTTGGCCAGGGGGGCATAGGGAATGGTTGGGATGGCCAAGCGTGGAAAGGTGATCATCCTTGCCATGTTGTTCCATAGTTCTGTTTTTAATTGAATTGTGAAGAAGTAAAGAACTGGGATGGGTCTTGTGACATACCTGAAGGTTGGGCTTGCCACTTTCGATGTTGATTCATTGAATAAAATGGTTCTGTTTCCTCTTCTGCTTCCTTGAAAACTACTTTCAACCTTGGAAGTGATGGGAACTTCTCAGTGGCGTAGTCTTTAGTGCAGATGGCGCACGTTTGGACAATGTCCAATGGACATTCCCACTGGTTGTTCTTCTTTCGACAACATGGGCAGAAGATGGCCAGGTTATGTTTTGATAACACTTGTTTCTGCTTGGCTTGCAGGAAATCCAATTGTGTTGTGAGGGTGCCCAGGATATCGGTCTTGAAATATTCCAAGAGATTGCCAATTTCTGTTCACGTTACACTACCGCCTGAAGTTCTGTTATTCCTGGTATCTGAATCCCATCCGGGTGGCCTGATCCGCGTGCTGCCTTGAGAGCACCTGACACACAATGAAATAATATCGTCATAACTTTCGTGATATATATCTCCTTTTCCCATTAGATTTAGTGTTTCTATCATTCATCTTTCATTCCTTTTATCATAGTTACTTTTAAAACATCCTTGGATAATGTAGCATAAGGAGACCTTTGTAGATTATACTGAAACCATTCAACATATTCTTCTAGTGTTTCCTTATCTTTTGCAATCATGTTGAAGATTTCATCTTTTAATTCTCTAGTCCTGCAGTAATCTTGATATTTAGTAAGGAGTTTTTCATTTGATCCCAGGAGTTAATATTCCCTCCACCGAGCCCCATAAACTAGCACAAATATGCTCCCTTTAATGTAGAAGGAAACAATTTTAGTTTCTGAGGTTTGGTGGTGCAATCCTATCCCCTACATAAAATTTCAAATTCAAATAGGAAAGCATTTGGATCTTCCAAAGTTAATCCATGGAAAGTAGCGATATTCTGCAACGAAATAGCTTTCATGGGGGCGTTAGTGACTGGGACAACAATAGGGTACTCCAACATCGATGTTTGTCCCTGGGGTTGATTATGCGTCATCTGGTCAAAGATGTGCAAATAACCTTCAGGAATTTCCTAGTCTGGGAAATTGATTCGAACTAGACTAGAAGATAGATTTGGAAAAGGTATTACAACACTACAGCGATCTAGGATATTTGGTGTCTTTTCTTCAACCAAGATTTTGAGAAGATCCAGGCTCTGGAGATTGTAGGTTTGTTTTTACAGCACCACTGGTTTCTCCCTCTCCTTCTTGCAAGTTGCAAGAATTTCCCTCTTGTGAAGGGTCAAGAATCAAATGTTCTGTGATCTGAAAGCTTTGTTTAGACCCTCTAACTTCGATATAGATCTCGGTGTGAGCTGCAGATGGTGAGCATGTTGCCTGAGGGATTATAGTAGGATTTTTTTCGGAAATGGTCCCGGTCCCTATAGATTTCTGAGATTCAACTTTTCTTATGATTTCATCTATGAACGTTGTTATTCCAAGGGTCATCAGTCCCTTGTGTTTTGTCGATTTGGATGGCAGGTTCAGATTTATTTCTAGCTTTTTATTCCTAGTCATTCATATAAAACACCTATTCCTATTTAACCTCTATTTATTTGTTGAAAGCGGGCTGATGGGCAAGAATTTTACTTGTTAGTACGCAAGTTCTTACCTCCTGTTTTCAATACCCAATTCTTTTTACAGCAAAAAGAAAATGAAAAGACATCACTTTTAAACACTCTCCCCGACAACAGCGCCAAAATGTTGGTGCCCTAAGATGACTATTTAAAAGTAATATTAATACCTACATTAATTATAAACCTAGGGTAATTCTGTTTATTTCAAGAGTGTTCAACAAAGTTTTTGCAAGTGAAATCAAAGGTTAACAATTCTAAATCATTGCAAGAAGTAATATCTATTTCTCAAAGTTCAATCAAGATAATTCTGAAAGAAACTTTGAAATAATTTCAATCAATCAACTTAGCTTAATTCTGATTAACTCGATGCAGAAAGCAAACTGAAATGCGAGAATTAAAGAATTCATACTTAACCAGAATTCAATTAACTGATGTCTATGGCAATCTATTTAATCAAAAAGGGAATACTGCAGCAATTGAACAACAAGTAACTTATTCATACTTTGCAATTGAAATTCACAATAACTGATTAACCAAATAACATCACTCGTAATGAACATCAATCATTCACAAATTCTTGAATAAAACTGGTAAATGAAAGAATAACACTCAGGCGGAAAAGTAAAAGAGACTAAGGCTTCAAATCAATGGAAAAAAAATCACTCAATGCTGATGATAATTGAATTAACTGCGATTCTACGAAATACATAAATGATTAATTTTAGAAAGGAGAAAATAATAATATAACACAGAAAATCAGTATAGATCCTAGTGACCGGGCCCAAAGCCTCTAGAAGTCTCAGTGAGAAGATATTCAAAACATGATTACGAAGGAACCGTTATATTTTTCATTAGAGTCAACAATGAAGGTACAACATCACTGAGTGCAAAGACTTTGTCTTGAATAAATGTTAATAATGTAAAATTACAACATATAGGTAAAATCCTCCCATTCTATTGCACCTATTGGTCTTTTATAACCTATGGAAAAACAAAATGGATAATAGTGAATCATCATGATCAAGAGATCCTGAGGATTTCGCAACTGTCAAGAAGATTGCGTTATGAAATAGGCGTGATTCTCCTCATCTTTCGTTGGTTCGCATGAACAAGATACGATCTTTTTCCTTTTCTTGGTCGTTGTTGTTCAGTTGTTTGAACAACAATAATTTGGTTCATATTTCCTGCACATAAAAACAATTAAAGTTAGTTTTTATGCCAATAATTACATAGTTTGTTGATAATTAGTTTTTTCCTTCATTTACAATTGTTCCTTCTAGATTTATTTCCAAAGTGAAGGTAAAAATATGAAATTTAGTAATAAATCGAGCTAATTATGAGGTTAAAACATACCTTTTTCATGGCCCAACAGGGTCCTTAATTAAAAATATATTAATTAATTAAATATCTCTTAAACCTGATGGAATTTCTTCAAACTCTTTCTAGGTCTTGAAGATCTTATGTACTCTAGTCCCTCCACAAAGTTTGGGAGCTAGAGCACATCCGATGCTACCCCAAAGTCTCAACAAATTTCACAAGCTTTTGCTTCTTATGCTTTCATGATGTCACGCTGTATCTATTTATTGTAGTCATATCCTATATAGGATTTAGAAGCCATGAAAATAACTTTTTTGAGGGAGACTATCTTAATTATAGTAAATATCGTTTACTCCCTTTTTCCTTGAACTTCCTTTCCTCAACTTTCTCCATCCTTTCTGGTGATATGAGATTTCTTTAACATTTAATAGTTTTTCCCACAGCATGTCTTTTTCTATCTTGCATAGAATTCATAAGTTGTTGAATTAGGTAACTTTCTTGTCCCATGTACACTTTTTACCTTACTCACCAGTTAGAATAGTGATGATTGACTTTTACCATTCCTTTTAGATCACATAATTGAGGTTATATTTACTACATCTTTAGAGAATAATTTATCACATATATCTTAGATATCTCCAATCCTACTACATAGAGATGCGAGGACCTTTGATTGATTTCATAAGAATCCTTTGAGTCCTTTGATCCCTTCCCATGTATTCAAACAATACTTAACCTTTAGATATTTTTCCATAGACATCAATGAATTCTCTTTCAAGGATTATTTATATCCTTCTTTCTCATGTAAGGAACTCTTATGATCTATGTAGAAATTTGCTGAATAATGATTAATTATCCACCGAGACTATCCTGGTCACATACAATTCGAATTTATATGCAACACATAATCTCTTCCACTCAGATCATCAAACATGCGGAAATAAAATCAAGCGATAACACATCAAGTCATCATACACATTAACACAGTATGTATGGGGAAAGCTTATAGCTGAAAACCCCGCAGCTATTGTGTATATTATAATGGAGAAATCATGTAACAAACTCGGTACAATACTCCTCACAAGTACTCAGTACTTTCTCATGAAGTTACTCACAATCTAGCTCAGTTTTGAACAGGTTACTGGTTCAAAACTCACCGCCAATTTCCTTGCCTCTATTGCTTGTTTCAATGCTATGGGATGGCCTCTTTATATAGATAAACCACTAGCCTGAACTGCGCAATCCTCATGGGCTTACTCCACCTATCTGTGTGTTGCAAATAGCAACAGTATAGTCACAAATGATAGCTAACTCCACCCTTTCATCTACCTCTTTCACTGGTCTCCACTGAACTGATCATGCACTGTAGTGAACTGATGTGTTCTTGAGTTGAATAATGAGTTACTAATTAATGAATTAAATAATATTTAATTCACTCCACTCATAACTAATTTATTAGCTAGTTAAACTAATCTCAATCGGTTCAACTAAAATAAACAGAACACAACTCCACTAGCTGTCTCATTAAATCCTCGAACTTTTGCCTTTGAAGTCAAGCGAAGTCAACCATGCATGATGCCATCAAACCCTTGGGAACCACGTGATTCCTCGCTCGGATGCATGAGCCATACGCAGCTCGGCGAAGTGCTCAAGAGTAAGCGTTGTTTATAGTCTAAATATTATTAAGGGTAAATAATATTTGACTTCCCTGTTTTAAGGAGAGGCAGTCTAAAAATAGACTTCGACCTTTTTGACCTCAAAAATAGAGTCTCATCTATTTTTACCAACATGACACATACTTCAAGAATCTCAAACTGGAATCCCCGAACCATGCTCCATATGTCTAAAAATAGACATAGTCTAAAAATAGATTTTGCGCTAGAATTTGCCTACGGGCCCACTTAGTGAAGGCGACTTCATTTCACTAAGCTCCATCATCTTGCTGCATTTTCAACACTCCCTCTCAGCAAGATATGGATTATCTGCAACCCCTATCCTGCCTCTGTAGAATTCGAACTTGCTCCTGGTGAGCGCCTTCGTCAGGATGTCGGCATCCTGATCCTCCGTGGGAACATATGAAAGCATCATGATTCTCCGCTGAACACAATCTCTGATATGATGGTACCTGATGTCGATGTGTTTGGACATATCATGAAATACTGGATTAGCCGAGAGTTTAATGCAACTCTGGTTATCACAGTAGATCACTGTAGGCTCCAAATGCAACCTGAACAAACCTGCGAGGATCTTCCTCATCCAAATAGCCTCGCATGTAGCCAAGCTAGCTGCCATGTACTCGGCCTCTGCTGAACTGAGTGCCACGGATCTCTGCTTCCTGCTGTACCAGGAAACTGCTGTCGACCCAATGCTGAAAACTCCTCCAGAAGTGCTCTTCGGGTCCGTTGGACTCCCTGCCCAATCTGCATCAGTGAAGCCAGAAAGCTTCACTCCATCCTCCTGTCTGTACCATAGACCATATCCCGATGTGCCTCTGATATAGCGCAATACATGCTTGCCCGCCTTCCAAAAGAGCTTAGTAGGCTTAACCATAGCTTGCGAAAGCTGGTTAACTGCATAGCATATATCAGGTCGTGTATTGACCAGATACATAAGCGACCCCACCAACTGTCGATAGACAGTGGCATCCACTACCTCCGCTGAAGTAGCATCCTCCTTCCTCCAACCACCAGGAAGAGGAGTGTCAACAGGCTTGCAGCCTTGCATGTTGAACCTCTCCAGATCTCCCGGGCATACTTGCCCTGAGAAACAAACAGTCCTCCGCTGCACTGCCAAATCTCCAATCCCAGGAAATAATGAAGGATGCCCAAGTCCTTCATCTCAAATTCTCGTGCAAGATCCTCCTTGCATGAAAGTATCAACTGCTCATCGCCAGTCAAAATCAGATCATCTACATACAGTACGATGATCAACAGCTTCCCCTCCACCACAATCTGGTACAAGTTAGGATCCGCCTCACTCTTGGAGAATCCAAGCCCGGTGAAGTAGCTGTCTATCCGAGTGTACCAAGCACGAGGTGCTTGCTTCAGCCCGTACAGTGCTCTCTTGAGTCGGCACACATGCGACTCACTGCTGAAGATCTCAAAACCTTCAGGCTGCTCTATGTAAACCTCTTCCTCAATAACTCCATTGAGGAACGCAGTCTTCACATCCATCTGATGAATGTGCCACCCCATCTGCGCTGAGAGAGCAAGGATCGTCCGTATGGAAGAGTACCTTGCGACAGGTGCAAAGGTCTCCTCATAATCGATCCCCTCGATCTGTGAGAAGCCACGGGCGACAAATCTTGCCTTGTACTTCTCCACACTCTCGTCAGCCGCCTGCTTTAGTTTGTAGATCCATCACGAACCCACCACTGATTTCCCCTCTGGTCTTGGGACAATCTCCCATGCACTGTTCCTGACGATCGAATCATATTCTTCGATCATGGCATCAACCCATGCGGGTTCCTCCACAGCTTCCTCAAAAGAGGATGGCTCTGTCACAACACATTGACCCACAAGAGCCATGTATCCAGTGTACCGATCCGGTGACTGTCTCTGTCTGCGCTGTGCTATAGGTGGTCCTACAACCTTCTCTGCATCCCGAGCCAGTCGCTCAGCTTCTGTAGTGCGCATGCGCCCTCTGATGGTTGGCGCTGCTTGGGTGGTTTCTTCCACCTCCTGAACCTCCTCTTGTGGGTGATCCACATCCGGAAGCTCCTCCTTAGGAACTAACAGCTCCTCATCTGCATGCAAGTGTAGCTCCCTCTCAAGCGAACACTGCATGGCTTTCTCCTCCCGAAATTTTATATCCCGTCGCACAACAGTCTTGCGACTGTCTGGCACATACACCCGATAGTTGTGAGGTGTATCAGTGTACCCCACAAATATTCCAACTTCAGCAGTTGGATCCGGCTTCCTTCTTGCATCCTTCGTCACATGCATGTAGACAGGAGATCCGAAAATCCGCAAATGGGAAATATCAGGCCTCTTGCCAGAATAAGCCTCCTCTGGTGTACTCATGCAAAGAACCTTGTGAGGACAACGGTTCTGCACATACACTGCTGTATTGCATGCCTCAGCCCACAAGTGAAGGGGTAGGCCCTGATCATGCAACATCGCCCGTGCGGCACCCACGATCGTTCTGTTCTTCCGCTCAGCCACCCCGTTCTGCTGTGGGTTATGGGGTGCGATGAGCTCTCTCCGAATCCCTTCTGCGCTGCAGAACTCCTTGAATTCAGCGGAGATGAATTCACCACCGTTATCACTCCTTAGAGCAATCACCTTCTTCCCCGACTCCTTCTCGACCAGTGCTTTAAACTCACAGAACTTCGCGAATGTATCGCTCTTCTTCTGCATGAAGAAGATCCGGCACTTTCGAGAGAAATCATCAACAAAGATCACATAATACTTGTGCTTTGCTGTCGAAGCAACTGAGAAAGGACCACACACGTCTGTGTGAACTCTCTCAAGGATCGTCATGGCACGACTATCCTTCTCGTGAAAGGTGGCTTTCACATACTTCCCTAAAGTACACCCCTTGCACTGATCTGACTGCGCAAGGGTGCCCTTAGGAAGCCCAGTAGAAATCTACTGCAGAATCTTCAAAGCTCCATGGTGAAGGTGGCCCAATATCCTATGCCACAGTTCGCCCTCATCATCTTGGCTCACCACTTCTCCCGCCTTGCATGCCATAGCTGCGCAGCCATCTACCTGCAACTGATAAAGGTTCTTAGTTCGAACCCCTATCTTCTGGGTCTCTCTAGTAGTCTTACTGCGTAGGAAGGCTTTTCCTTCGCTGAAGACCACATCATACCCCTTATCCTCCAACATCGCTACTGAAATCAGGTTCTTCTTCAATCCAGGTACATGCATGACATCCTTCAATACAAAGGGTTTACCAGACTCCCTCTGAAAAGATATGGTACCGATACCAGTCGCACTGTATCTACCATCATCGCCCATCTCGATGTGCACACCCAAATCTTTGTCCTCCAGATCTGAGAACAAATCCCAATCTCCCGTCATATGAAATGACGCACCGCTATCCAAGAACCACACCGATCCCAGCACACTTGAAACCAAGCATGCGATCAGTGAGCTTTTGGTGATACTGAGGTATTTGGCAATACTGTCGCCCTTCTCCATCTTGATGTTCCTGAGCTTATCTTTGAGGGCCAGCTTCCTTTGGTCACTCTTACTCTGGAATAGATCCGTCAAAGCTTTCCACATAAGAAATGGAGAAGCCTTTCCATGCAGGCTGGATACAATATGATCCTTGACGCCCTCCAACAGGATCCTTCGACACTTCGCCATCTTCTTTTGCCATGCATCGACTTCAGCAGGATCAGTGGGCTTTTGGACATCCGTATCTACGAACTCCTTCATACCATTATCTTCTAATACTGCTTCCATGAGATCCTTCCATGCAACATAATTCGAACTGCCTTCAAGAGCATATTCGAGTGGCAAACCGTTGAAAGACATTTTCAACACTGGCACCAAGAAAACAAAACTGCTGCAAAATTTCGAATTCCACCTCAAAGCTTAACCGCTCTAGATCTGTGAGAACAAATTATTTCTAGCACAGAGATTGATTGCAAGGGGCATTTACCAGACCTTTCACTTTCCGAAGAAAGATGAATCCGGAGGCTACCTGGCCCGCATGCAGACTCTGTCTACCGAAATAAGTTTGTAATCACTGTGATGATCAATCTCTGCTTCAATAGCTACGATACCATGTATAAATTTGCTGAATAATGATTAATTATCCACCGAGACTATCCTGATCACATACAATTCGAATTTATATGCAGCACATAATCTCTTCCACTCAGATCATCACACATGCGGAAATAAAATCAAGCGATAACACATCAAATCATCATACACATTAACACAGTATGTATGGGGAAAGCTTATAGCTGAAAACCCCGCAGCTATTGTGTATATTATAATGGATAAATCAAGTAACCAACTCAGTACAATACTCCTCACAAGTACTTAGTACTTTCTCATGAAGTTACTCACAATCTGGCTCAGTTTTGAACAGGTTACTGGTTCAAAACTCACCGCCAATTGCCTTGCCTCTATTGCATGTTTCAATGCTATGGGATGGCCTCTTTATATAGATAAACCACCAGCCTGAACTGCACAATCCTCATGGGCTTACTCCACCTATCTGTGTGTTGCAAATAGCAACGGTATAGTCACAACTGATAGCTAACTCCACCCTTTCATCTACCTCTTTCACTGGTCTCCACTGAACTGATCATGCACTGTAGTGAACTGATGTGTTCTTGAGTTGAATAATGAGTTACTAATTAATGAATTAAATAATATTTAATTCACTCCACTCATAACTAATTGATTAGCTAGTTAAACTAATCTCATTCAGTTCAACTAAAATAAATAGAACACAACTCCACTATCTGTCTCATTAACTCCTCCAAACTTCTGCCACTGAAGTCCAACTGAAGTCAACCATGCATGATGCCATCAAACCCTTGGGAACCACGTGATTCCTCTGTCAGATGCATGAGCCACTTATGTAGCTCGAACTGAAGTGCTCCAAGAGAGTAAAATGCTGTTTATAGTCTAAATATTATTAAGGGTAAATAATATTTGACTTCCCTGTTTTAAGGAGAGGCAGTCTAAAAATAGACTTCGACCTCTTTGACCTCAAAAATAGAGTCTCATCTATTTTTACCAACATGACCAATGCTCCAAGAATCTCAAACTGGAATCCCCGAACCATGCTCCATATTTTTAAAAATAGACATAGTCTAAAAATAGATTTTGCGCCAGAATTTGCCTGCGGGCCCACTTAGTGAAGGCGACTTCATTTCACTAAGCTCCATCATCTTGCTGCATTTTCAACAATCTAAGCATACTTTATATCTCCTTGAAAACACAAAGTCATTTTACTAATTTTTATTTTAGAATAATAGATACTTACTTGATATGTGAAGATAGAAACTTCACCTTTGTCACTTTGATGAAGGTTGAAGAATATGTGTTACTTACTTGATATGTGAAGATAGAAACTTCACCTTTGTCACTTTGATGAAGGTTGAAGAAGGTGTTTTGATGTTCCATTTTCAAATGAGGAATCATTATTCAATAGAGGAGTAACAATATCAACTATATTTTGTTGATGGTGAATACTTCTTCTTTGGATGATCTTCTCTCAGGCTAAAGAAGTATTCCTTGCTTCAATGAGAGAGAAATTGGCTTATAATCTTTGCAGATAATGACAATACCTTTAGTAGTTGTAATAGCACTAAGAGTGAATGAATTTTCACCAAACTGTGGTCTTCATCATATCAATTAACTGTATCTTGATATATCTTTGTCTGAACTGTGTGTGCATTGAAAACAATAGAGATACCATTGAGACATAGATACTTTTGTTTAAAGCTTTAGTTACTGCAATTGCAACAAATCTGAGATGATTTCTAAGTTGTATGTAAGTGATATGAGAATGTATCACTAGGAATGCGAACTCTAAACTGTGTTCTTAGGACTGTAATTGATCTTTGAAAATCTCAGGGAATTTGATCTGTATTAACCCATCCAAACTATACCAAGAAAAATTCACTATGTTAAAGTGCCAAAACAGTGAGGATATTTCACTGTGGTGTCAAAACTTTGCCTAGGTTCTCATTAGGGGACTTTTGAGGTCTAAAATGGGCCTCCTAAGGAAATTATAAAATAATAGTGAAAATAATAAAATAAGATTAGATTACATCATCAAATTTTAAAGGGAAAAAAGAAAGAACTATTCTTTAAACTTGCATTTTCAACTTATCTCCCTATGGGTTTACTATAGTTTCGATCAGAAACACTCTTTCGATGTAGAATTTGATTCCTCATCCAAGGAGTACCCATGTTGCATTCTTTCTATGGACCCTACTACACAAAAAATGAGAAATACATGAAAAACACTATTGCAATCACATTTTTCATGTATTTCTCATTTTTCATGTAGCAAGGTCCATCGAGTATGAAACATGGGTACTACTTGAATGAGGAATTAAATTTTGCATCCAAAAAGTACTCCTGCTCAAAATTTGAGTAAAACCTTAGGGACATAAATTGAAAAAATAGTTTTATTATTTTATTATTTTTTAAACTTTTTACCTTTTTAATCCAAAAATGGTGAATCATCCCCCATGGTTAACATCATCATCTTGAATCTTATTTGTTCTTATAAAATTTATTTTCATTGTACATTTTTCTTAGGAGACCCATTTTAGACCTCAAAATTTCCCTAATGAAGCTCTAGTCGGCATTGAGATCTATAGCAGAGAATGGCACCATACATTCTCTTTGAAGATATCTGAATTAGAGTCGAATTCAATGATTTGAAAATTTAATGCTTGTTGCTTTGAAACCCTTCAATTTGCTTAAATTCCATTCTTGAAAACTGGTCCTTGAGTGTCTCTTTGATTATATGCCTTTCTTTAGCGCCATAGCTTTGATACCATGTTGATAATTTGGTAGGGCATTGTTTAATCCAATCCTCATACTTGATAACTACTTGTGTCATACTTAATATGCTTATTTCTGTTAGATCTTATCTTTGTTAGTTTATTATGTATTACATCAAGTTAATTATCAAAAAACAAGAGACACGAGAATTTAGGCTCTTCAATATAGGGCCAAAATCTCTCCCCCTTGGAGAGGAAACCCATAAATGATTTTTCTTATAGACCTTGTATTGACAAGTACCATTACCATGACCTAGACCCTTGACTTCAGTATGCCTCCAAGACCTTGTCACTGCTCTTCTTTTCTCTCCTCAACCTTCTCAATTCTGTCCTCCCTTTCTTGCACCGTCCAACATTGTTTAATAAGGAATCTTAGTCTCCATATTTCTTAGCTCTTTTATATAGTCTTCTATTCTTCAACAATATTCTATTCTTTGATCCAAGAATATCCTTCCTTTTGTTAGCGCTCAAATATACCTTAGGCTGAAATAAGGTAAAACTCAAGGCTACATCAAACCACGCTCAGCCTCATAGCTAGCCCTACGAGAACAGGAGAGGGCTCTCTCCAGGTCTATCTCGGCAAAAGGTCTTCAAAGGGGCTGAGATGACTTATAATGAATACTGATTTTAGGCTAGTAAAGAGATAGGAAAGTTTGATTTTGATTTTTGGGTTTTTGTTGAAAAAATGGGAAAAACAATTTTGGGTCCGGGGATAAGGCCAGATCTTTGCAGAATTTGAGTTGGGGCGAGGTAGGCAGTAGTCTTGATGCTTTTGATCAGGTGTATGGATGGATCAAAATGACAAGGAGCTGAAGAGGGCAAGGGAGAACATGGATCCTCTCCAAACTGGCGAAAACATGTAAAACTAAACAAATTTAAAGGCAGAGCACTGGAAACAATGGATTCAACCTCATTTACTCATTCATTTAGTTTCAGAAGCATAAGAAGGGAATGAAATACATTAAGCATGAAAGGACTTATAATAAACTGAGAGAAAAAACCATCAAGAACTGAAAGCCACAAGAATCCCAACAGGTGCTGCAAAACCTCTGATCTTTCCTTAGCCAAAATATGAAAAATATGTACAATAGTGTGCCAAAGTTTTCCCAAGAGTCCAACCTATCCAACCTATGAAAATGATTGAGAAATTACATCATATATACTATCCTAACCCCTTCCCACACCTCTAGGGGTCGAATTCCTCCTTCTAGGAGCAGTTCCAACTAATTCTAAACAAGGAGCTAGAATATAGGCAGCCAAACAACTTGCCTCTAAAAGGAAGGAAACTGATTCTTTCACTTGATTTTTACTTTTTTAGGAGTGAATCATCTAGAATAGGTAAAAATGAGTCCAATTTACATGCAAACCATAATATTACATCAAGATAACTCAAAAATTACATCCACAAGAAAAACTGGTCCAACTGGCCGAAATTTTGAGCTGGAAGGTGAAAAATCAACCAAAAATCTATATGCGTAGCGCGCTTGAGCCATATGCGTAGCGCGTCTTTCAGCCTGCTTTTGGGGCACTTCCCGTAATCAAAATTGAGCTCATGATAGCTCGTTGGAAATCCCTAGATGTTGGCTATCCAACTCAAGTGGAATTTCCCAATTTGGAGCTCATTTGCCCCTCCAAAAATTCATTCTCCGAGAAGTACTTCCTGCTGGTGCAAAAGGTGGCAGAAAGGTGGTTTTCATGGTGTTTTTGGGCCCTTTGATCATCCAGAACTTGATGAAATGCTTCGGCCATACTGGAGCATGCATAAATTACCATGAAAAACCCAAAAATATAAATTTTTCCTCCAGCAAGTGTCCCAATCATAAGCGAGCGCGTTGACGCGCTACTCGTATGGCTGAAAAATCTGTTTTGAGACCAAAATATTTCAAAATGACAAAAATTTCTCTGAATTTGCTCAAATTCAGAGCGAATACCCTCCATCATGTATCATGCCCAGTCAAGGAAGCCTCAGCCAAAATCCGGAGTGGATCAGGCCTCTTCCGCCGTTTTAGTGCACTGCTCAACCTCCTCTTTAGAATCTTCATTTTTGCCTTGCAGACATGCATGCGGGCCCAATAATGACCTTTCATGTGACGAAGCATGTCTTTGTCTCTATTGGCCTTTGCCAAAAATTTCTCCAGATGAATGTTAACATGCGTGAGGCAAGAATCTCGATCAGCCGGTGTCATATCACCAGGTCTCTTTCGGGCCAATTGTCGATCCTCACGGATTCGCCGCAACTCTAACAGTGTGTGCTCATCCTCTAGCTGTTTGTTACACTGCTCCAGGTATTTTATCACCCACTGAGCCCTCTACAATTTCTCTTTCAGCATGTCATTCTTGGCCTTTTGCTCCTGGATGATCTCTTTCAGTTTCGAGCTAGGAGAGCTCGCATCAACATCGATGAACGTGAAATCAGTGTCCCGGCCTCCTGAAGGGCCCTCATCATGCATGGGACTCTTGCCCCTGTCCTGAAACTGTACCTGTGCTGAAGAAGAAGGCGAGACCCTTTCCACCCCAGGTGGAGATAGTACTCGTCGTGTAGCTGCAAATAAGGCCCTGTGGCCTCGCTGGTATGTCACATACAATGGAGCACTGATATGCTCGATCTCAGGAATGTCAGGCTGGTGTGAAGGCTCTCCCTCATCATGAACTACCTCGGGAGGCGGCTGTGGCACTGTAAAGAGGTCACGGGAGATGAAATCCTCCCAAGTGATGCCCTGCTGTGTCAACTGATGTACCACTACGATCTTGATCAGCGCTTAATGATATATACTTCTATGCTGCTGTGCTGGGGTCTTCTTTTGTACAAAAATCATCATCCTCTCTATGTTGTGATACATGAAGTATGGAATGTTCATCATACGTACCCTCGTGAAATGCATCAACAAACGGACATGGTACGCATAGAGACGCGAGAATATGCCCTCGCAACTAAAATACCGAATGATGAGTTTCATCAATGGTGCAAACTCATCCTTCAAGAATCTGAAAGGAAAAACCCTGCTCAGGTGCCTCATAAACCCAGGTTTGATGTATGGCTCATAGTGGAATTTCTCTAACTGCTGACGTTTGTTCCATTCCTCTCCTATATTTGGTATCCCGGTGGCCTGAGCAATAGTCTCTGGTGACAGAATGAAATCTACTCCGGTGAGGTTTACACGGCCATCATGTAAATGTAGAACAAATAGACGAGCTAGTTCACGATGATGTTGGGTTTGTGAAATCATCTCACAGTATTGGAAACATGACTGACGCTGAAAACAATCCATTGCAAGCGGGCAAGCCTGCAATTGAGCCAAAGAAGTAGGCTCCTCCCTGAGATGCTTACCACCTTTGCCACCTTTGTGAGACCTCCATGGCACATTACCCTCTGTTGTGGAATCACTGTCATACTCCTGCTCATAAACTGAATCCGTCTCTGACATGGCTTTGAAAACAAGATGTCTGCAATATGTATGTTGATATAGGTGTAGTGAAGACAAAAGTTTCAATGTATGCTCAAAACCCAAATATGTCACATATGTATCAAAATATCATAGGAAAACAAGCCACTGTGGTGATGGCTCTGTCAAGTGGATTGGCATAAAACAGTCACTGCTTTGATCACAAGGGAATTTGACAAATGAGTAAAAAAGTGTAATGTAGTGTACAACCTTTGTAATGCTGGCTAAGATTTTTCAAAGAGAAAATGAGTATGGGACTGTGTTTTATCAATGGAGAATGGGAAACAATGTGAAAATGACCATAGTAAAACAATAGCAATGACAGTGGTAATATAATGGCGATGACAACAGTGATGAAATGGGAAACTGAGAGCGTGAGGGCCGTGACACTTTGACAGTAGATGTATAAACATATATATCAACAACACAAGCTTGGAAATCCTTCACAAGACCATCAACATGTCTTTCAAAACCCTAAGAAATGAATTTGCAATGAACCTAGGGTTTACACATTTCTCCTCATCAAATACTTGTTTCCCCACTTTGAAAACACCACAATCATGTTCAAAAATCACTTAACAATCGTGAAGAACTTACTTGCAAGCCGATTGAGGCGTTTTGCATGAAACTGGACACAAGGGCAAAAAATTTGGCTCTGAGACTATATGCGTAGTGCTCTTACCCAGTGCGTAGCGCGCTGCATGTGCGTGGCTCGCTTGTAAATTTACACAGGCTGGGGAGGCTATATGCGTAGCGCGCTTTATATGAGTAGCGCGCCTCCTCTGTGAGTAGCGCGCCTCTTACACCTCCGGTCTTCAGTTTTGAAAACGAGCTTTCACCCTTCTAACCTGCAATTCTACCTTTTCTTTGGGAATCTATGCAAATGGGCTATCTCCAATGCTTTATATGGATTGCAAAATATCTCATAAAAATCAACTTTGATTTAAATTTGCTCCATAACCCACTTTAATAATGTTTGGCACTTTGTCATTTGATCACTTAATACAATGCTGTCCTTTGGCTTTTTATTATTTTTCTGAGTCTTGGACTGATGATACTTGGTTGTTTTTTGCAGGGATTTGGCATTTGGCTTTGGAAAAGATCAGAGGCTTGCTCTGGAACTTCTTATGGTGAAACAAATATAATTATTACAAAAAATGAAATTTGACAATTTCTAGTTCCAAAACAGAGTTTTGGACTAGAAATGTCTTCAAATGTTTTTGATAATAAAAATGTGAAATAGGAACCTTTTGAAACCAACCTCATGGCCTGCGGGCTTTTATTACATGTAGCTAAAGACTGAAAACCCTAGACTCTAGGACTAAAGACTTTTTTTTGACAAAAATAATTATTCATGACCATAAATGATGTGACCTGAACTTCAGTGATTTTTGAGGAATTTTAATTAGCCCTGCAGGTACAATCATGAGGAAACACAAGAAGACCAAACCCTCTCGTTAGCCAATGGCATGCCCCTAGCGAAATGCAACAAAGTGGAACGAGCGAGACACCTAAGAATGATATGCAAAAAGCGAAAAGATCTCTGACGGAGGGCTGTAAGGACCGACTCTAACATTGGCTCCAATGGGGGATGGTGGCTCCAAGGAGATGCCAAGAACGGCAGATCTCTGGGGGAATCAGACAGTGCCTTCATCCATTGGGCGATGGATTCATTATTTCAACAGATAACACAAAACTTTTGATACATTTATTGACTGCAAACTTGACTGAAAACCGACTGAAACTTGACCAAAACTGACTTGATTTTTAAACTGAAAAGACTGATAAAACTGACTTGACAAACTAGAAAAGATGTTCAAAGTAGAACTTATTCAATACAACCTACTCTAATTGTTCCATTCATCACCTGATCAAGTGAAATGGAACAACCAATGCAACCATGTAAGCATCCTGGCTGCTGTTTGATTTCTTCCCACATGCTTACTGATGCGCCTATGTTAGCGCTCAAATCTACCTTAGGCTGAAATAAGGTAAAACTCAAGGCTACATCAAACCACGCTCAGCCTCGTAGCTAGCCCTACGAGGACAGGAGAGGGCTCTCTCCAGTCAATCTCGGCAAAAGGTCTTCAAAGGGGCTGAGATGACTTATAACGAATACTGATTTTAGGCTAGTAAAGAGATAGGAAAGTTTGATTTTGATTTTTTGGGTTTTTGTTGAAAAAATGGGAAAAACAATTTTGGGTCCGGGGATAAGGCCAGATCTTTGCAGATTTCGAGTTGGGGCGAGGTAGGCAGTAGTCTTCATGCTTTTGATCAGGTGTATGGATGGATCAGAATGACAAGGAGCTGAAGAGGGCAAGGGAGAACATGGATCCTCTCCAAACAGGCGAAAACATGTAAAACTAAACAAATTTAAAGGCAGAGCACTGGAAACAATGGATTCAACCTCATTTACTCATTCATTTAGTTTCAAAAGCATAAGAAGGGAATGGCATACATTAAACATGAAAGAAATTACAATAAACTGAGAGAAAACACCATCAAGAACTGAAAGCCACAAGAATCCCAACAGGTGTTGCAAAACCTCTGATCTTTCCTTAGCCAAAATATGAAAAATATGTACAATAGTGTGCCAAAATCTTCACAAGAGTCCAACCTATCCAACCTCTGAAAATGATTGAGAAATTACATCATATAGACCATCTGCGGTGCTTTTCTTTGGTGATTGCAGCAAGCTGTCAAAAGGATCCTGAAATTCATGAATAACCAAACACTGTTGCTGATTCCAAACTGAACAAAAGCCTCCTTTATCAATCTCCTCATATGACTGCAAACCTTGATGAGAGCTTTGTAATGAAAAATCTGTTATACAAGACAATGAAGGCAAATTTTGAATAAGATTATCATCAACATTCTTTTCTGGCACATGGTTAGCTAATGAAGGAAAACTTTTACAGCAAACATCATCCAACACACGAGCAATAGGATCATCAAAAACTTGAGAAGACTGCTGCGATGTATCCATTGAGACTGTATGACCTCCTACTGGCTGTTCATCTTTTTCTTGAGATATTTTACGAAGATTCTGCCTTATAAACTGAAATTCTTCGAAACAAAAGGGTATAGAATTTTCCTGCATCATCAAATCATGTATTTCATCTTCCACACCTTCATCTGTAATCTGACCTTCAATTTCATTTGGTGGCTGCAAATCTGATGCTACAGGCTGCTCAAGAATTTCGTTATCTGTCTCATCCTCAACATTAACACTGAGAGATTGATGATTTCTTATAGGCTGCTCATTTGAAGATTTACTATGCAATTTTCCTCTCAAAAACTGAAATGATTCAAAACAAAATGGTATGGAGTCATCTTCAATCATTAAATCATGTGTGCCTGCTTCCAAGTCTTCAGCTGCAACTTGAAAATCAATGGCTTTCGAGGGCTGAAAATCTGAATATGAGAAGTTTTGAACAAGGCTTTCATTGCCCTCAAGATGGTCCAAATCAAGACTTTTTGGCAGTTGATTTCTGATTGCATGGTAGTTGTCTCTGATGAACTGAAATGAATCAAAACAAAAAGGCAATGATCCTTCACTTACTTCAAAATTTGCTGCACTTTCCTCGTCATTGTCATAGCTGATATGCATCGGTTGATCACTGTACTCGAGCTGCTGAAAGTGAACTTCCTCCTTGCACGAACTAGCTGCTGATTTTTCTGCAAGATTAGCTTCTGTTTGGAGAACATAATCATCGTCATACTGATCAAACTGAGGCAAATCATCAGTATACCACATCATCAAGCATACACATCATATCAACAGCTCTCTCTTCTTCACAATGATCTATAAAACAATCAGTATGACAACTGGGATAAGAAACAAAATGTTTTGGGTCAGCCACTTGTTCTTGAATGTCATTTTCATTTTTTGCAGTCATTTTCTGCACCATCTCTTCTACTGCATTTACAAAAAGATCAATCTTTTCCTCTGAAGGTGTCAGCTGCTCTGAAACATTCTTATTTTCTTCTTCCTTCAACCTTGCCCTCAAGATCAGCAAATGAGCCTCTACATTCACTGCCTTGTTCTGCATCTCGTGAAGTGTTGCAATATTCTTTTCTCTCAGTTGAAACTCCATTTCCGGATCAAAGGCACCCGGGTAGTGCAAGAGAGCAGATCTAGGAGAAGGTCTTATATCAGCTGGCATCGAAAAATAAACTTGGTTAAATCTAGCAGAAAATTGTTGTACTGTCTCCCCTGGCATTCTTTTCAGCTGATTATACTCCTCTATAATCAACAAAAAGTTATGTCCGATCATCCACCTGTCAAGGAAAACTTTGACAAACTGCTGGAAATCTGTGATGCTCGCATCAGGCAGGGCTTTGAACCAACTCTTTACTTGACCTTGCAAAGAAAGAGAAAAAAGCCTAATACTAACATCTTCATCATCAACTTCAAAAAGATCTAGAAAAGTCTCAACATTCTGCACATGTTGCTCGGCGTTGACATTGTTACATTCACCGTCAAATCTTGGTAGATATAGGTCATAATTTGCAGGAAAAGCATGAAGAACAGAAGGTAAAACAAGAGGTTTGTACCGATCTGGAATTTTACAAGATGTAGGGGTATGTACAAGAGCTGCGGGATCAGTTTTGTTTTCTTTAGGCTCATCACTCTGAAGAGAGTCATCATAATATGTGGGAAAAGTAAGGAGACCAGGATCAAAGGGAAACTCAACATTTACACTTTTTGAATGGGTCGAGTGAAGATTTTGATCACCTTTCTCATGCAACAAATTTTGAAAAACTTTCAGGACAGCTTCAAGACCAGCAAAGAAGTAATTTACAAGAAAGCAGATTAGATCCTGAATACCATTCCACTTTAGATACCTGAACTTTGTGTAAGATCCTTCCATTTCTCAGAGAAAGAGTCAGTCCTCCAGACTTTGAATTGGAGTCACCAGGTGAATGATTTCAGCCTTCTTATGTCTGATCGTTGTCCACCATCAACCATCAGATCTGAACTCGATACATGTACTGGGGAAATTTATAAGTTAAGTGTTACGATTACAAGCTAGACCGGAGATCGACTGAAGCAGCGTTTATCTACTATGCATTCGCAGAGCAAGAGCAGTTCGAAGGCTACCTGGCGTGACTTCAAACTCCGTCTGTAGCTTATAAAACAAATAACACCCACAAGAAAACCGTGTTCTCCCCAGTATGGTCGCCAATATGTTAGCGCTCAAATCTACCTTAGGCTGAAATAAGGTAAAACTCAAGGCTACATCAAACCACGCTCAGCCTCGTAGCTAGCCCTACGAGGACAGGAGAGGGCTCTCTCCGGGTCTATCTCGGAAAAAGGTCTTCAAAGGGGCTGAGACGACTTATAATGAATACTGATTTTAGGCTAGTAAAGAGATAGGAAAGTTTGATTTTGATTTTTTGGGTTTTTGTTGGAGAAATGGGAAAAAACAATTTTGGGTTCGGGGATAAGGCCAGATCTTTGCAGAATTCGAGTTGGGGCGAGGTAGGCAATAGTCTTGATGCTTTTGATTGAGTATATGGATGGATCAGAAAGACAAGGAGCTGAAAAGGGCAAGGATGAACATGGATCCTTTTCAAACAGGTGAAAACATACAAAACTAAACGAATTCAAAGGCAGAGCACTGTAAACAATGGATTCAACCTCATCTACTCATTCATTTTAGTTTCAGAAGCATAAGAAGGGATGGCATACATTAAACATGAAATAAATTACAATAAATTGAGAGAAAACACCATCAAGAACTGAAAGCCACAAGAATCCCAACAGGTGCTGCAAAACCTCTGATCTTTCCTTAGCCAAAATATGAAAAATATGTACAATAGTGTGCAAAAATCTTCCCAAGAGTCCAACCTATCCAACCTCTGAAAATTATTGAGAAATTACATCATATAGACCATCCTAACCCCTTCCCACACCTCTAGGGGTCGAATTCCTCCTTCTAGGAGCATTTCCAACTAATTCTAAACAAGGAGCTAGAATATAGGCAGCCAAACAACTTGCCTCTAAAAGGAAGGAAACTGATTCTTTCACTTGATTTTTACTTTTTTAGGAGTGAATCATCTAGAATAGGTAAAAATGAGTCCAAGTTACATGCCAACCATAATATTACATCAAGATAACTCAAAAATTACATCCACAAGCAAAACTGGTCCAACTGGCCGAAATTCTGAGCTGGAAGGTGAAAAATCAACCAAAACTCTATATGTGTAGCACGCCTGAGCCATATCCGTAGCGCGTCTTTCAGCCTACTTTTGGGGCATTTCCTGGCATCCAAATTGAGCTCATGATATCTTTTTGGAAAGCCCTGGATGTTGGCTATCCAACCCAAGTGGAATTTACCAATTTGGAGCTCATTTTCCCCTCCAAAACTTCATTCTCCCAGAAGTACTTCCTGCTGGTGCAAAAGGTGGCAGAAAGGTGGTTTTCATGGTGTTTTTGGGCCCTTTGATCATCCAGAACTTGATGAAATGCTTCAGCCATACTGGATCATGCATAAATTACCATGAAAAACCAAAAAATATAAATTTTTCCTCCAGCAAGTGTCCCAATCATAAGCGAGCGCGTCGACGCACTACTCGTATGGCTGAAAAATCTGTTTTGAGACCAAAATATTTCAAAATGACAAAAATTTCTCCAAATTTGCTCAAATTTGGAGCGAAGACCTTCCATCATGTATCATGCCCAACCAACGAAGCCTCGGCCAAAATCCGGAGTGGATCAGGCCTCTTTCGCCGTTTTAGTGCTCTGCTCAACCTCCTCTTTATAATCTTCATTTTTGCCTTGCAGACGTGCATGCGGGCCCAATAATGACCTTTCATGTGACGAAGCATGTCTTTGTCTCTATTAGCCTTTTCCAACAATTTCTCCAGATGAATGTTAACATGTGTGAGGCAAGAATCTCGATCAGCCGGTGTCATATCACCAGGTCTCTTCCGGGCCAATTGTCGATCCTCACGGATTCGCCGCAACTCTAAAAGTGTGTGCTCATCCTCTAGCTGTTTTTTACGTTGCTCCAGGTATTTTATCACCCACTGAGCCCTCTGCAATTTCTCTTTCAGCATTTCATTCTCGGCCTTTTGCTCCTGGATGATCTCTTTCAGTTTCGAGCTAGGAGAGCTCGCATCAACATCGATGAACGTGAAATCAGTGTCCCGGCCTCCTGAAGGGCCCTCATCATGCATGGGCCTCTTGCCCCTGTCCTGAAACTGTACCTGTGCTGAAGAAGAAGGCGAGACCCCTTCCACATCATGTGGAGATAATACTCGCTCTGCTGATGGAGTCAACGAGACCCCTTCCACCTCGGGTGGAGATAGTACTCGTCGTGTAGCTGCAAATAAGGCCCTGTGGCCTCGCTGGTATGTCACATACAATGGAGCACTGATATGCTCGATCTCAGGGATGTCAGGCTGGTGTGAAGGCTCTCCCTGATCATGAACTACCTCGGGAAGCGGCTGTGGCGCTGTGAAGAAGTCACGGGAGATGAAATCCTCCCAAGTAATGCCCTGCTGTGTCAACTGATGAACCACTACGATCTTGATCAGCGCGTAATGATATATACTTCTATGCTGCTGTGCTGGGGTCTTCTTCTGTACAAAAATTGTCATCCTCTCTATGTTGCGATACATGAAGTATGGAATGCTCATCATACGTACCCTCGTGAAATGCATCAACAAACAGACATGGTACGCATAGAGACGCAAGAATCTGCCCTCGCAACTGAAATACCGAATGATGAGTTTCATCAATGGTGCAAACTCATCCTTCAGGAATCTGAAAGGAAAAAACCTGCTTAGCTGCCTCATAAACCCAGGTTTGATGTATGGCTCATAGTAGGATTTCTCTAACTTCTGTCGTTTGTTCCATTCCTCTCCTATATTTGGTATCCCGGTGGCCCGAGCAATAGTCTCTAGTGACAGAATGAAATCTACTCCGGCAAGGTTTACACGGCCATCATGTAAATTTAGAACAAATAGATGAGCTAATTCATGATGATGCTGGGTTTGTGAGATCATCTCATAGTATTGGAAACATGGTAGCTATTTTTAAACAATCCATTGCACAAGCGACGAGCACTGATTGAGCGAAAAGTAAAACTCCTCCACAGAGATGCTTACCACTTTTGCCACTTTTGTGAGACCTCCGTGGCACATCACCCTCTGCTGTGGAATCAATGTCATACTCCTGCTCATAATATGAGTCTGTCTCTGACATGGATTTGAAAACAAGATGTCTGCAATATATATGCTGATATAGGTGTAGTGAAGACAAAAGTTCAGTGTATGCTCAAAACCCAAATATGTCACATATGTATGAAAGTATCATAGGAAAATCACAGTGGTAATGGCTCTGCCAAATGGGTTTGCATGAAAAGTAGTCACTGCTTTGATTATAAAAGGTTTTGACAAATGAGTAGAAAAGATTGTAGTGTAGGGTACAACCTTTGCAATGGTAGTTAAGATTTGTCAAGGGAGAAGTGCATACGGGACTCTGTTCGTCAATGGAGAATGAGAAACAGTGTGACAATAACCATAGTGAGATAATAGCAATGACAACAGTGTTTCGACAATGTCAATGGAGGATATGGACAAGTGAAAATGAGACTATGTGAAAACATGAATAATGAGCAGTGCTGAAATGACGATGGCAATCATAGTGACAGCAGTGATGTAATGGCAAAGAAAGGGTGTGAGGATGATGTAAATAATGAGCAGGGGCGCCACAGACAATATAGGCATGAGCATATATATCAACCACACAAGTTTGCAAACCCTTCACAAGACTATCAACATATATTTCAAAACCCTAAGAAATGAATTTGAAATAAACATAGGGTTTACACATTTCTCCTCATCAAATACTTGTTTCCCCACTTTGAAAACACCACAATCATGTTCAAAAATCACTTAACAATCGTGAAGAACCTACTTGCAAGCCGATTGAGGCGTTTTGCATGAAACTGGACGTAAGGGAAAAAAATTTGGCTCTGAGACTATATGCGTAGCGCTCTTACCCAGTGCGTAGCGCGCTGCATGTGCGTAGCGCGCTTGTAAATTTATAGAGGCTGGGGAGGCCCAACGCGTAGCGCGCCTCTTGTGCGTAGCGCGCCTTCTCTGCGCGTAGCGCGCACCTCCAGCTCCGGTCCACAGCTTTGTAAAACACATTTTCGGCCCTCAACTTCACCAATTCAAACACTGCCTTGAAAATTTGTGCAAATGAATTGTCTTCCATGGATTATATGTGTAGAAAAATATCTCATAAAATCAGATTTGATTTTAAATTTGCTCCATAACCCACTTTTATAATGTTCGGCACTTTGTCATTTGATCACTTAAAACAATGCTGTCCTTTGGCTTTTCCTTGCTTTTTCTGAGTCTTGGACTGATGACACCTGGTTGTTTTTTGCAGGGATTTGGCATTTGGCTTTGGCAAAGATCAGAGGCTTGCTCTGGAACTTCTCATGGTGAAACAAATATAATTATTACAAAAAATGAAATTTGACAATTTCTAGTTCCAAAACAGAGTTTTGGACTGGAAATGTCTTCAAATGTTTTTGATAATAAAAACGTGAAATAGGAACCTTTTGAAACCAACCTCATGGCCTGCGGGCTTTTATTACATGTAGCTAAAGACTAAAAACCCTAGACTCTAGGACTAAAGAATTGTTTTTGACAAAAATAATTATTCATGACCATAAATGATGTGACCTGAACTTCAGTGATTTTTGAGGAATTTTAATTAGCCCAGGTACAATCATGATGAAACACAAGAAGACCAGACCCTCTCGTCAGCCAATGGCATGCCCCTAGAGAAATGCAACAAAGTGGAATGAGCGAGACACCTAAGAATGATATGCAAAAAGCGAAAAGATCTCTGACGGAGGGCTGTAAGGACCAACTCTAACACCTTCAACCTTCTTTCAGCATCCTCATGTCCTTAATGACAGCCCTAACCCTAGTACGAATATATGAAACCCTTCTCACACTAATTGTATAGACATTCCTTCTTGTTGTATATTCCTTCACACTTTGTTGTATCATCCTTTGCTTATATACTGTAATCCACACCTTTTGAGTTACTTTTCACTACAACAAGCCCTTCCATCTTCAGATTACAACAAACCCTTCTACTCACACTTCATCAAACTCTTATCTAAACTCCCTTCCTATGATCTTAGCCTGAAAATCTTAGAGTGATACAAACTCACTTCTCTGTATTTTCTACAAAGTCTAGTGGGGTATATATAGTTGATTTTCCCTATAATAAGCCGACTTGACAGTGAATAGTTATGTCTATTTTGAGTCGACCTTCTAAGGGGTTTTCTCCAACATATTTAGGCCGACTTCTTCCATCATGATGACAAGATCTTTGAGGCATACTTTTACATAAATGTTTGTTCTTTCACAAGTGTAACATGATGACTCTATTTTATACATTTATGTCAATATGAAAAATCCTTAAAATACATCAAGAAGAAGTCTTTGACCTATAATAAAACTTATTTCTCATGACACCCATGATGCAAGGAATACAATAAATACATTTTATTATCTTTGTCTTCTTCATTCATAAATTCATAATTAGATATTCATTATGAAGATCGATGCTAGCTACACTTTCCAACAACATCTAAATTGTTATAAGACATTTTGTCACATCTAATGAGTCGTCCTATAAACTAGATCAATCAATAACCTTTTACCCCTTGACATCATGATGGCACAAAGCCCTATGCATAACACTCTCATATCCCATAGTTTCTGCCTGAAAATGCCTTATTTAAGTCATTTTAAGGACCAACGCTCATTGGCCTCCTATTGGACAATGTTCACCTACAGGTTTCTCTATTGTGGCTTACGTTGATCACCTACAAGTTACTCCACTATGCACCTATGTTGGTTCTATAAATTCAGGAAAAAGAGAGAAATTTTGGAAGCCTGTTTTTCTAGAAGCTTACAAAATTTGTTACAACCATTTAACTCAGATAAAACATTTAGATCCTATCCTATCCTACCTTGGACATTCCATCCCTTATCCTTTGATACCATGAAGAGTGGATCTAAACAATTAGATTGGTAAATGGATAAGAAATTCCATCTTACCCTCCTATTCTATATATTTTTGGTCATCCACAAGCTAGGAGTTGGAATTTGGATATATAATTCTACTCTCATGTTGTTTCTATAAAGAATTAAGATTCCATCCATTAGGGTGATTGGAGGTGCACTTTGTGACAAAGAAGGAACATGTCAACTTAGAGGAGCTCTTCTACAAGATCAATTTCTATTTCTAGTTGTAACTCCTTCCATTTATATTAATGCAAAGGGTTCTTTGTTTTCCTATATATTATGTTATGTTTTCATGTATTTTGATGCAATGTTGATCCATTAAATGAATTATTTAGATGATGCTACATACATACTGTAAATCGTTGGCTTTTGTTTTCTGATTGTGTAGCTTCTAATTATAGCAATGAGAGCTAGGATAGGAGAATCCACATGTCGGATCACAAGTAGGCTTCATCCCATTATATATTTACTTTAAGGAAAATAATAATTACTTTGTCTTCATGTTTTTCTAGACTAAGTCACCTAGTCTAGGGAAGACACTTATGTTTTCGGTCGTAGATTCCACATAAAAAATTGGAAACTCCATTGGGAAATGATATTTTGCACATTGTTTGTTGCATATTGTTTGTTGCATACTCTATGTATCTTCCCTTCCCTAGATAGATTTTCATTGAATGAGAAATATTCCATTTCCTCATGCTAGTTTTCATTTTAGGATATTCAGGTGACATTCATGGTAAGCCCCAAAACTGAAACCAAATCAAATATAAAGAATAAAATTTATTGAATCAACCTAAGGAGCATTTGTAACATTAACGCAAACATTTAGAGGTCTAGACTAGAGATGTGTTTTGAAGTCATTAAACATAGGAGTTGTCATTGTTTTCTAGTGTTGCATCCCATTAAGAGAATTTTGAGGTCTAAAATGGGCCTCCTAAGGAAATTATAAAATAATAGTGGAAATAATAAAATAAGATTTGATTACATCATCAAATTTTAGAGGGAAAAAATAAAAAACTACTTTTTCAACTCGTATTTTCAACTTATATCCAAAATGTTTTACTCAAATTTTGAGCAGGAGTACTTGTTGGATGCAAAATTTAATTCCTCATCCAAGGAGTACCCGTGTTGCATACTTTTGATGGACTCTGCTACATGAAAAATGAGAAATAAATGAAAAATGTGATTGCAATCACGTTTTTTGATGTATTTCTCATTTTTCATATAGCAAGGTCCATTGAAAGTATGCAACATGAGCAAGGAATTAAATTTTGCATCCAACGAGTACTCCCGCTCGAAATTTAAGTAAAAAAATTGAGAGATAAGTTAAAAATACGAGTTGAAAAAGTAGTTTTACTATTTTATTATTATTTAATATTTTTACCCTTTTACTTAAAAAGTGTTGAATCATCCCCTGTGGTTGACATCATCATCTTGAATCCTATTGGTTCTTATAAAGTTTATTTTGGTTGTAATTTTTTCTTAGGAGGCCCATTTTAAACCTCAAAATTCCCCTAATGGGGGGGGGTGAAATCTCGTTCCACATACGTGAGTGTATAAGATCATTCTACGGTATATTGGATGACGCTCCACGCACGTAAAGTATGTGGGAAAGCTCTCATCGAACGAATACGCATTAGAAAACACCAGTACAGACTGCACTCCCATGTACCATCAAGTATAGTTTGGGAGTCCCGCACAGGTTACTATCCTCACCATAGGTAACCAAGTCAACCGCCTTGTATATCGTGATACACCAAACACGACATTCAAGGAGATTGGTTGTCATACATTAAGTCCTTAGTTCACCAAGGTGTTTATTTCAGTTCACGATTTCTTGGTAATCATTTATGCCTAGATTACCCTCTTTATGATTTATTTTTGTGTTAATTTCTAAAATTTATTCTTCCAACGTGGAAGAAAAAAATCCCCTACCACATTGTTCACATAGAATGCAAAATAAGCGTCTTTTTCCATCAGAGAATACTCCTGGCCATCGTCAAAAGCACAAGAAGGTGTAAACTACCGAATCTAAAATTTTGGGAACTACTTCTGGTCCTCCTCCTAAAATTGATCCAGGAGAATCATGTGTCCCTTTAAGTTCCTAGCCTGAGATTACATCTACTCTTGTAAGTGAATCTGAAACAGTAGAAACAAAAGTCCCTGAAACCTTATTGCCTAAGGTTATTGATCCTAACTTTCTCGAGTTGGATACTTTAATTCCTAAGGTTGTTGAACCTGAGGAGTCTCAGCAATATTCACCTATTACTTCAAGTCCTTCCCCTTCTCTTCCTTTGTCTCAGACAAAACCTCCACCTATATATATTGTACCCGACGTGAACCTCTTCCATACATACTTGTGATTATTGAATAGATCTTGCAAGAAGAGCCTCGTCCCTCTACTCATGTTCATTGAAGTGGAATCTATTTTTATCAGGTTGATCCTCTTCAAACTCCAACACAAACTCCTTTACTTGATTCTTTGGAATCACCTGCAGATCTCTCACGATAATGTTTATTGGGATTGTTGACTATTACTGGATTTGATCTGACCTCTCAGCCTGTGTCCACCACTATGGTTTAGACATAAAATGTTGCTTCCTCATCTATGTTTCTGACATCACTGTAGAAATTTCCTCTTTCCCACCCCGGTTTTCAATTTCACCTTATTTCCCCAAATAGTTAAATTCCCTTTCCCATATCCTTACATTCAACAAACTGGAAAATAAACTTTTGCTGAAAACACAAATTTTGGAAAATTAACAGAATGCTGGAAAATGCAGAAATAAAAATCATCAAGCTCAAAACAGTCATTCACACATTTTAACACAGATATTTTTTGGTCAACATGACCCTGGAAAAACCCCCTACAACTCTTGGGGAAAACCAGTTTGAGAGCTCCTTCTTATTTCTGGAAAATGCTTTTACAGAGAGGTGAAATATACAGAAAAAATTCCAGCAAATTAATTACAGACTTATTTCATTTTCCGTGCTTTCCTCTGCCTTGGAAAACGTGGCAGAACAACAAAATACTCAAAACAGAAATTTATTACAGCAAATGAAAGTTCAAAAATTCGTGCCCAGAACTTAGCTAAACAGCCGTACGGACTGTATGGACTGTACGGAATTTTCTAGCAAGCTGTCTTTCTCGAAAATAGTGTTGGCTGCCTCGATAAATGTGCCCAGCCACCTAGAAAATCGAGCCCCCTTTCTGCTGTACTATTCCTCGAAAAATGTGCTACCTTTCCCCTTGAAAACCGTGCCTCAATGCCACTGTACGGAACGCTGTACAGATTTATGTTCTGCTGTATGAACAAGCTGCCTCGGTATCCGTGCAATCTCTTACTGCCTCGAAAACCGTGCCCTCCTTGCTGCTGTACGGATTTGCTGAGTTTGCCTCTCCTTCACCTTCTCAAGCTCTCTTCAGAAAAAGTCTCCAGCTCTCCTTCTCTTCCTCTCTCAATCTGCTCATGAAAGAATGAATGTCCTTTTCCCTCCTTTTCCTCCTTTAACCTAACCCTAAGTGACTTTTGGGGAATCCCTAAATCCAATGGCTGAAATAGATTGAGATCTAGGGCTGAGATTAAATGCTCATTTAAATCTCACTTTATATTTTTTAATTCACCCCACTTTAATAAAGACCCACTTAGTCATTTATTTCCAAAGTCACTTTTCCTTTCTAATTTTACATTGACTTTATTAAAGTCAATTTAAAATTAGACTTTAGTAACTTTATCACTTAAAGTCACTATTAAATTAGACTTTAGTAACTTTATCACTTAAAGTCACTTTTAAATTAGATTTGACTTTATAAAAATTATAAAGTCACTTTAGGAGAAAAATTAAATTCTTTTTGGACACTTTTCCCTAGGCCAAAGATCAAAGCCTTAGGGAACCACCTGTCCTCCGGTAACCAAATTTCAACACTCCCTCTTATCGAGGAAGGTGTTCCTCACCACACCCATCTTGTCTCTAAAGTAGACATGCTTGCCCCGTGGTAAGGCTTTGGTAAGAATATCTGCAACTTGCTCATCAGTGGGAATATACTCAAGCTTCACAGCTCCTTTCTGAACATAGTCTCCGATGAAATGATATTTGATCCCGATATGCTTTGACCTGTCATGAAATATTGGATTCTCCGTGAGTTTAATGCAACTCTGATTATCACAGTAAATCACTGAAGGTCTCAACGGTTGACCAAATAAGCCAAACAACATCTTGCGAAGCCAGATGGCCTCACAACTAGCTAGACTGGCTGCCATATACTCTGCTTCCGCTGAACTCAATGCTACTGACCGCTGCTTTCGGCTGAACCATGACACAACTGCCGAACCCAACCCAAAACAGCACCCTGAAGTGCTCTTCCTATCAGAAGCACAACCTGCCCAATCAGAATCAGTGTAACCTGCCAATCTCACTCAATCCCCCTGCCTGTAGTCCAGACCATAATCCACTGTCCCCTGCAAGTACCGCAAAATGTGTTTTGCAGCCACCCAGTGAACCTTCCTAGGCTCACACATAAACCGACTCATCGTGTTGACTGCAAAACAAATATCTGGTCTAGTGTTGACCAAATACATCAAGGAACCAATCAGCTGTCTGTACATGTGGGATCCACCAACTTGGAATCCGAAGCATGAAGCTTCTTCCAATTGGTGATCATCGGTGTCGACATGGGTCTACAATCCTCCATGTGGAATCTGCCAAGGATGTCCACAATATACTTCCCCTGTCCCAGGAAGAAATGCCCCTCCTCCTGCCACACCTCCAAACCCAAAAAGTAATGCATCAAGCCGATGTCCTTCATCTAAAACTCCGCCGCAAGATCTCTCTTGCAGTGCTCTATGAGTCTCTCTGCACCTGTAATGACTAAGTCATCCACATACAGCACCAGAATGAGAGGCTCCTCACCTATCACAATATAGTAGAGGTTCGGATCTGCCTCACTCTTTGTGAAACCCATCCCCTGCAAGTATGTATCTATCCTGGAGTACCAAGCTCTGGGAGCTTGCTTCAAGCCATAAAGGGCCTTCTTCAGTCTGCACACATGGGACTCCTTCCCATGCACCTCAAAGCCCTGTGGCTGCTCAATGTACACCTCCTCCTGTATGAAGCCATTGAGAAATGCGGTCTTCACATCCATCTGGTGGATCTTCCAACCCATCTCTTGCTATCGATATAATGGAGCGGATCGAAGTATATCGAGCCACGGGAGCGAAGGTCTCCTCATAATCAACTCCCTCTACCTGGGAGAACCCTCTAGCCACAAACCTCGCTTTGAATTTCTCAATGCTGCCATCTGCAGCATGCTTTACCTTGTAAAGCCATCTGGAAGTAACCACGGATTTGCCCTCGGGCCTCGGCACCACCTCCCAAACATCATTCTTCATGATAGAAGAATACTCCTCCTGCATGGCCTCTCTCCAGACCTGCTGGCTAGCTGCCTCCTCATAGCTAGAAGGCTCAGAGTCAAGGATGCTGGTAGCCATTTCCATATAGCTACAAAACCTCTCAGGTTGTCTACTCTCTCTGACCGGCCTCTTAGGCCCAGCAACAGATGTGGCCTCTCTCAAGGTGTCCTGAAGCCACTTGGGATTCCTCTTCCCTAAGCATACTTCTACCATTGGAGAATGAAACTCCTCCTCATCATCATCATCAGGAGCCTGAACTCTTGACTATCTGTCTGTTGTCCTCCTGCCTGCACCTGAATCTGTAGAAGCTGAGGTACCGTGTGAACTGTCCATCAGTGGACTCCCTAGTGAACTGCTCTATGGACTGCTCTGCATGTTGCCCGAAGCACCACCCCTCTGACTCTACGAGCCACTGCTCACTGACGGACCTGACATCGTCATAGATGTACCTCCGGATCCTCCTGATCCCTGCCCACTGGATTCCTGTGACTAACTCAACTGCTGTTGAGGGTCTGGCTGATCCAGATACTCTAACTCCCGTGACCTCCTAAAGGCCCTATCCTCCTCGAACTTCACATCCCTCCTAACAAAAAATTTCCTCTGTGTAGGAATGTAAATCCGAAAGGCCTTTGAGGTTTCACTGTAGCCCACAGAGATACCCTTCTCTGTGGTGGGCTCTAGTTTGGTCCTCTTCTCCTTGGGTATGTAGGAGTATGTGATGCACCCAAATATACGAAGATGACCAATATCAGGCTTCTTCCCAGAAAAAGCCTCCCCCGGAGTCATGTGCCCCAGGGCACGATGCGGACTCCTGTTTTGAAAATAAACAGCAGTGTTTCAGGCCTCTGCCCACAAAAACAATGGCAACCCCTGATCATGTAACATGGCTTTGGCAGCCCCTCCGATGGATCTGTTCTTCCTCTCCGCAACCCCGTTCTACTGGGGGTTGTAAGGAATAGTGAACTCCCTCCTAATGCCTGCCTCCGCACAATAGTCAACAAACTCTCCAAGGGTGTACTCTCCCCCATTGTCCGACCTCAAGGACTTGATCTTCCGACCTGTCTGTGTCTCCACAAGAGCTCTGAACTCTTGAAACCGCTTGAAGACCTCACTCTTGGTCTTCAAGAAATAAATCCAGGTCCTCCTGGAGTGATCATCAATGAATAAAACATAGTACTCATATCCACTTAAGGAAACATGAGACATCCGACCGCTCACATCAGAATGAATCAAATCAAGTATCCCAGTCGCTCTGTTGTCACTGCTGGGAAAAGGGGATTTGGAAAACTTGCCCATTGCACATCCTCTGCAAGTATCAAAGTGATCAGTACTGAAATCTCGCACACCTATAGTGATCTCCCGCAAAGTCCTCAAGGCTCCATGATACATATGCCCCATCCTGCGGTGCCAAATCTCACACAGCTCAGAACTGCTAGCTCTGCTATCAGTGCTACTGCTCAATGCCAAAATATGCAAACTTGTACACCTTTACATGGTGTACACCTATCACTCTAGCTGAATCAGCTGGAGTGCCCTTAGGATATATCAACACCTGTCCTCCCCTGAACAGTATCTCATATCCTCTATCCTCCAAAGCTGAGATGGATATGAGGTTCTTCCTCATCCCTGGCACATAAAGAACATCGGACACCTTCAAGGGAGGTTTAGACTCCCTCTGAAATGTCAGTGTTCCCACACCGACTGCTCTAACAACTCTGTCATCACCGAGTACTACCTCTATATCAGTGCCACTCTCTAAAAGCTCTGAGAAGTACTCACGAACTCCTGTCATATGATGTGAAGCCCCACTGTCCACATACCAGATACCCGAAGATGCTCTGCTAATCGAGGGAAATGCATGCTCCCTCTGAACCTCTATGACAGGTAATCTTGCACTAGAGGACTCACACACAATGAACCCAAACTCCCGGTCAAAGAGATATGAAAAGTCCTCAATCTCTGCTGATGCTGCCATGCTCTGGTTCTTCCCCTTCTTCTTCTTCTTCTCTGGACACACAACTGCATACTGTCCCATCTTCTGACAATTCCAACACTTCACCTTGGAATAGTCCTTCTGTGTGTTACCCTGTTTACCTTTACCTTTGCCTTTGCCCCCACCATTGCTTGTGGAAGCCTGCTTCTTCCCTTTGCCTTTCTTGCCTCCTGCCAACAGCGCTACATCCTCATCCTGCTCAACTGGCTTGGCTGCCCCAAGCTGACCTTTCCTGATCTCTGTCTGAATGCAATCATCCCAAAACCTCTCCCATGTGGAAAGGGTCTCATGTGCACAAACTCCATCAGCAAAGTTCATCCATGAACTGGGGAGGCCATTCACTGCTATCCACACCAACTCAGTGGGTTGAATGACCTCTCCAATTGCTACCAACTCATCTCTCACATTAGTAATCTTTGTGAGATATCCAGCTGCACTATCAGTCTTACCCATCTTAATGGTTTTCAGCTTCTCCTTCAGGACCATTTTCCGGTTCTCATTGGTACTTTGGTATAGATTGGACAATGTTGTTCACATCTCATGAGCATTTCTCTTTCCTCTCACATGAGGAATGCAATGGTCTTTGATTCCGTCTAGAATCAGTCTCTTACCCTTGTTGTTCTTCCTATTATATGCTGCCAACTGAGTAGCATCAGTAGGCACATTAACAGGTTGCTGTGTGGTATGAACCATGATATCCCAGACTTCTGCCTCCTCAAATATACTCTACATTCTCTCCTTCCAAACGCTGTAATTGGTATGCCCATCCAACCTATCCTCCACCCTCAATCCCAATGACATCCTGCTGTCCTAAAACTGAAAAATAGCACTACTTTAGTAAAGATAAAAATTATGTTTGTGAAAAATCAGCTTGCTGGAATTTTCTGAGTGAAAAATTAGCAGGCTGTATTTTTCTCCTTGCTGTCCCAAACTGCACTTTAAGCACTCAAGCTCTGATACCATGTAGAAATTTCCTCTTTCCCACCTCGGTTTTCAGTTTCACGTTATTTCCCCAAATAGTTAAATTCCCTTTCCCATATCCTTACATTCAACAAACTGGAAAATAAATTTTTGCTGAAAACACAAATTCTGGAAAATTTACAGAATGCTGGAAAATGCAGAAATAAAAATCAGCAAGCTCAAAACAGTCATTCATACATTTTAACACATATTTTTGGGTCAACATGACCCTGGAAAAACCCCCTACAACTCTTGGGGAAAACCAGTTTGAGAGCTCCTTCTTATTTCTGGAAAATGCTTTTACAGAGAGATGAAATATACAGAAAAAATTCCAGCAAATTAATTATAGACTTATCTGGTTTTCCGTGCTTGCCTCTGCCTTGGAAAACGTGCCAGAACAACAAAATACTCAAAACAAAAATTTATTACAGCGAATAACAGTTCAAAAATTCGTGCCCAAAATTTAGCTGAACAACCGTACGGACTGTACGAATTTTCCAGCAAGCTGTCTTTCTTGAAAACACTGCTGGCTGCCTCGATAAACGTGCCCAGTCACCTAGAAAATCGAGCCCCCTTGCTGCTGTACTATTCCTCGAAAAATGTGCTGCCTTTCCCCTTGAAAACCATGCCTCAATGCTGCTGTACGGACTGCTATACAGATTTTTGTGCTGCTGTACGACCAAGCTGCCTCAGTATCCGTGCAATCTCTTACTGCCTCGAAAATTGTGCCCTCCTTGCTGTTGTACGGATTTGCTGAGTTTGCCTCTCCTTCACCTTCTCAGGCTCTCTTCAGAAAAAGTCTCCAGCTCTCCTTCTCTTCCTCTCTCAATCTGCTCATGAAAGAATGAATGACTTTTTCCCTCCTTTTCCTCCTTTAACGTAACCCTAAGTGACTTTTGGGGAATCCCTAAATCCAATGGCGGAAATAGATTGAGATCTAGGGTTGAGATTAAATGCTCATTTAAATCTCACTTTCTATTTTTTAATTCACCCCACTTTAATAAAGACCCACTTAGTCATTTATTTCCAAAGTCACTTTTCCTTTCTAATTTTACATTGACTTTATTAAAGTCACTTTTAAATTAGACTTTAGTAACTTTATCACTTAAAGTCATTTTTAAATTAGACTTTAGTAACTTTATCACTTAAAGTCACTTTTAAATTAGATTTGACTTTATAAAAATTATAAAGTCACTTTAGGAGAAAAATTAAATTCTTTTGGACACTTTTCCCTAGGCCAAAGATCAAAGCCTTAGGGAACCACCTGTCCTCCAGTAACCAAATTTCAACAGTCACAAGAAACACTTCTGTATGGTGGCTCATCCATCCCATCTAGTTAACAATATTTATCTTGTACCTTCTATTATCACTCATTAGTCTTAACACTTTCATTGATAGGGTTTTAGATGTCATTCACCTAGCTTCATGTTGTCTCATAGTTAGTTTCATGAAATTAAAAAAAAAAAATTACATGTGGTGATGTTTACCCTAAGTCTAAACCCACCTCGAACCTTGTCATATCAATCAAGTCCAACTCATATCATTTAGTTTCATTCCCACACTTTTAGATCAAAAAGATAATCCACTTGTCAGTTTTATGCAGTTTCGTAGCGAATTGTAACTATTTTGGCTACAAAACTGGGTTTTTTCTTGCAGAGGTTGATAGATCGGTGTGAGAAATCAAATTTTGATGGATGAAGACAAAGGTGAGGTCATGTGAATTAGTTATCATAATTCCCAAGAATGCAAGATCGTATATTTTGTAATCATTGCCTCTTATGGTCACATGTGTCATTTTTCCCCTCGAGTTGTCAAATTACTTTTTAAACCTTGCCCCCAAGCTGCTCTTTGTCATTCATCATCCAATTATTGCATGTAAATCATCTTAGTGTCACTATTTGAGAGATGGTTCACCACGCAAAGTAGGTTGCTGTTTAGTTTTGATTATGTAGGTGTCATAAGCAAGGAGGCAGCGAGACGTATAAAGGATTAATGGCATCAAAGAAGAAAACAAACAAGTGTGGTTATTGTGTGAGGTACGAACCTATGGATTTAAAGTTGTTAAATGAAGGTCCCAGTGCTATGGAGGCCTTCACGAAGGTAGGTTGCATACATTTTTGTCAAAAACTGCAAGGTTTCCATGTCGAGGTATCCAAAGACTTTGCAGCAAATTTTACAAGCATAGCCTCAAAATTTGGAGTTTTGAACCTCACATTGTCACCAGATGCTATCTCCCAAGCTACAGAAATACCCAGAGGTGGTGAAGAATGATTCAAAGGCACAAAATTTAGAATACAAAGCTGTGAATAATTTCTCAAACAAGAGCACAGAGGAGTTGACATGAAAAAAGGCATCCCCAGGGGTTATATGAAAGAAAATTATGCACAAATATTGTTGGTGGTCCAGAAATAATATCACCTGCGAAGGGAGATTCCACATGGTTTATTCTTATCATTTTAGACTCCTGCATTTTGTTGGAAAGAAACCACTTGACCTACCTTTATTTTTATATAGAAGTTTGGGGAAGATGTCAAATAAAGTTCAGGTCAAGGTAGAGGATAATGAAACATCAGTCTTTCACCATGGTCTAATTAAATTTTTAGTACTAGAGGAATTAAAAAGGTTAAATAGAGATTTGGCCTCTTTTCTTTTTATGAGTGCATATGAAGTAGATGTAGTGACTCCAAAGAAAGTTTCAAGACCAAAAACTATTCCATCTCCAGCTGTAATAGAAGAGACTGATGAAGAAGGAGGACAACCTCTTGTAGAACTAATGGACATTGAATTTGAACCTCTGCAAAATACTAATATCCCTCAGCCATCATCTGCAAGGCAAAAACATAGAATTAGAAAACAAAGCAACAAGAGGGTAACAATAAGCCAAACATTTTCCAAAGGAAACCTGGAAGACATCCTCCAGGCAATAGATATTGAAGAATCCCTAATAATACGAGCAGAAGACATTGAAGGAGATAGAATAAAATTGAAGAAAGGAAGTCTGTCAAGAAGCTATATTTTGCAGGAGAGGATGTTGGCTGAATTTTCCAGCCAAGGAAGCCAATGACCAGGTCACGACTTGCAAAGGATTCCAGGGAAAGCAAGGAGTGGAAAAGGTCAATGAAGGTAACCAGCTAGAGAACATCATAGATCTATCCCCAATAACAGAAGAATTTTTTGTACAAAGAAAAGGGAAAGAACATGTTGAAGAAAAGACTGAAGTAAAAATTCTACAAGAACAATTAAGAGAGGCTAGGGAAGATGTAGTTGAAGTGAAGCTGGAATTAAAATAAGCCAAGGTGGACAGACAACTAACTGCTAATTTTGAGAAAGAGATCAAGGAGCCGCTGGATAAGTATGATAAGAGTTTTTCAAAGGCCAAAAAGATGCTGAAGATAAGCCTTCCCTTGAGGAGGGTGGTTAAAAAAAACTTACAAGGAAAAGGAATTTGTGCTCATAGTCTGAGAGGAAAATACTAAAAGGGCAGGTTAAAGAGTTGGAAGACCAAATGGACATGATTTAAGAATAACTAAAGAGAAGAGGACTGAAAATGAGATTGGTAGATGAAACTTAGTTATAACATGTTGTTAATGAAGATGAAGCACCCACAGAATGAGAAAATAATCCAAAAATTTTTTGATAAATTTTACTGGTTGCAGGTGACACAAATTTTGGCTTAGAAGGAGAATTTTTGAAGAAAATCCCAAATCTACTGTTTCAGCCATATCAAGCAGTTTCGTAGCGAGCTCCAGGCTTGAGGGCTGAAATTCGCTACGAAATTTTTGAAGAATGTTTTTTATCTTTAAAATAAGTTTTATGGAGGTCCAAGGAGGGAGTTTGATGGTATTTAGCTATTTTGACCTGATAAACACTTTTTGACCAACAGAGGTGGCAGAAGACAAGGTTAAAAGGAAAAAATGGGCACGCTACGAAATTTCTCTATGAAACTGCCTAAAGATACTATGTTTTGCAGCGAGGTATTTTTAAAGAGTTTTTGAAGGTTTGAATGGCATATGGAAGGCCAGCCAGCCACCTGGAGGCATCGAAACAAACAGTGGGCCATCCCAGGATACATCCATTACTTGGCATGTGTGTCATTCATACAAATCAACATGAAGACAAAGGTCTATATATTGTTAATCCTTTCCTAAAAAATAGGACAGTTGTTCCTAAATTCTTGGGGGTACATTCATGTCTTGGTCATGGAGAAATGCTACTATAGCATCTCATCTTTATCTATGTATTTGTCCCACTATTAGAGAAGTGGATGAAATAAATTTAAGTAGAGTTCTATTAGGAAAGTAAGTCTTAAATGACTAGGTGTCTTTTTATGTTCCAAAAATGTAGTTGTCAGTTATGATTAGGTGTCAAAGCATGGTTCGATGATCTAGCCAGCTAGGCAGATCCTATGTAAGAAAAAAAGGTCTATTTATAGATAGGAAATTGAATGATAAAGGGTTGGAGAATGATTTTGACACAACTACTATTGTAATTTTTCATATCAATAATAGACAGACAATAACTATTTACCGCTTCAGTTGAGATTCTTGATATGTTTTAATGAGTTTTTGTGTTTCTTTTATATCTTTCTTCCAGTATTCTAGATGTTAAATTACTCAGAATTCATGTTATGCATGCTCTGACTTACTTTTAGCATTGAGTTATTGATTATTACCATGTGTTGATGTTTCTCTCTCATTGAAACAGAAAAAGCTACAGTTTCCACAAGTAGAGATGCTTGTCATTGAATTCCTTTTATTGACTCCATGAGCCCAATGGTAGTTGAATATTTCTCATTTTTCACCTGCAATCACATACACTAAGACACTCACAGAGTTAGCCATATGTTTTAAGACCTAATTGAGAAAATTATTTGATAAATTGAGAGAGCCCTCTCAGGATGAAGAGGCTAATCCTCAGTCAAAAGTTGGCTTGAAAGAGCTACTCTAGGTTGTCTGGTGGAGCAACCCATCAGTACCAATTTAGAGTTAACACCTTCTCTGGTGCAACTTCCAGTCCTTGGACCTATCCCATGTTGTCTAATTCGGGAATTCCATATGGTACTTTTCTTATGAACGCCGCTTAGTCTGCTCCACCTTCTCCACCTACACCTACAATTAAACATCAGGCTAGCCCTTATGTTAGTGGGAAAGGTTATCTACAACAACCTAACTCTCCTTACGTTGGGTACCCTCCATCTAGATCACAATTTCCTCCATCATCCCCTCCTCCTTTGGCAAGGGACCACATGTTGTTCGTATACCTCAAGTTGGTAATCACCCTTATTATAATCCTCCTTATCCTTGAATGGATGTCAGTGTTTGGAAACCTACTTTGTGCTAAGGGGTAAAATGCTTGGGGTGGAAGTTGATGAATATCCCTCTCAGGGCTTTCTGGTTCCCGAGGCAGACTGTCAGATTAGCTGTAAAGTTACAAAGAAATTGCATACATGTTCATACTAATATATACTTGACAAAGTGAGATGTTAAAGGATTACCTCCTTGAGGACAGCAGATCCTATGGAGAGCTCTAAGTGGCGTGGTAGAAGTCCTTCCCCACTGGCTCCAAATCTAGATCCCGCAACCAAACAAGGAACACGTGTAATCTTCACAGTGGTATCACTTTCTAATAATGAAATAAGTATATAATAAACATTAAACTATGAAAATTTGAGCCATTTATATCACACTTCATATAAAAATGAACAAAAAATGTGACACTGAAACATCAAATGGACAAAACAAATACATTTCTATTAGTTTATAAAAAGGAGGATTACAACCGTTGGTTGTACTAAACCCTCCTCAGTCTCCAATTCCTCTCTCTCTTTCTCTATCTCCAAGTGTGATGATGCTTGGGATAAGAGTCCTCAATGAACCTTGCCAATCTTTAAGCCTCGCACTCAACAATGAAATTCTTCTCTACACATGATCAAACCTTTGACCTTTGACCAAGAGCCCAAACCTCCAATTTATAGGAAATGGAGAGAACAAACCTTGCCAATCCTTTCAACCAATTTGAATTGGGAAAGATCTTGATGTTTCCTAGCTTTTCCTTTCTTTTTCCTTCTATAAGAGTTCAGTTGTGTTTGGAAATATCTAATAAAAGGTTTATACCATAAGTTTATGCTTTTGACCTGACTCATTCTAAGAAAAAGCAGGAAATGCCAGTCAGTTTCCACGTGATATTTCCATTTTCAAATTCAAACACAGATAACATTGCCCCTTAGGCAAGACAGAGCATTACCCTAGGCACTAACACTCCATTTGCATGGCTAGGTTACGTTATAACTCTGCTTAGTTGCATCTGGGGGTGCGTTACCTTGGAAAAATAGGTCTTTGTTTGGGTCATTTTCTTCCTTCCATGTTACCTTCTCCTCTGAGCTGATGAGGAGGTCATTTGTCCTGTAACAGATTCCCCCTAAAGTGTGAGGTCAGAGGCAAAGATGATGGTCGAAATACTTTACAATATATGTAGTAGAGTGAGAGGAGTTGGAGGACTGAGGAAAACCTGAAATAACAACATATGTCAGAAATATAAGTATATCTCTTGAGTCGGGCATTCCCATGCTTAGTAGTTGTATCAAAATGATTTCTATGAAAGAGATATGACCAGTGTGTCCACCGATAAGCACAATGTGGAAGCTTGTGTCATGATAGGATTAATCTGATAAGTTGTCTCCGAAAACAATATCACAACTTCGGAGAGGAAATACAACTGAAATGATGTAAGCCTCAGCCCAAGGCCTTGGTTGTCGCTTCACTAAACTGCATATTTCTGCACATGTGAATAAAGGAGTTGTAGTAAAACATGTGGGAAATCATCTGATTACCAGTCAATAATGAAAATTGTTGACAGACGTGAGGGTGGCCACCAATAATGATGATGGACCCCAAGATGCACAGTACAATCTAGCGAGTGTGAATAAAAGGAGTTGATGTCAAACGCTCGTAGAATCATTTGACTGGGAACCAATAATGAGAACCCCTAATCAAACATAAGGTAACCTACACTAAGGTCTGCAAGCACTCAGGTACTGATGTGTTTCTGGATCAACTTCCTAAATAAGATGTTGAAGTCGATAGGAAGAGATATGTCGAAAGGCAGGCACTGAGGCGTCCTACATCAGTCGACACGAAATGGGAAAATATTTTTTTTTTTTGGAGATAGTAAAGAGAAAATGGGAGTAAGTAATGATGAAAAATGATTTCTGGTATATGATGTCTCGACTGATACAGGAAGTAGTAGATAGCAGGATCCTCTTGAACAATAGAAGGCACAGTAACAAGGTACCAAGTAGCTTAGGCTTAATGAACACCAAAGAGTGTCAGGATTCACCAATGCAGGGGCATCGACATACGAAGGCTAAACTCATAAATGGTAGGGTTAGGATAATTGCGAGTGAATTTTTTGGGAAGTGCCATGTTCAAGATTTTGTGTTACCAAATCGACCTTCAAAGTATAACAAAATAAGTATCCATTTTGTCCAAGTTTTTCCCCGTCTGATTAAGTTTAACAAGTCCAAACGAGTAAACTTGGTAATATTTTTATATTTAGAGAGTCTAAAAAACATTGTAAAAGACAACTCCATGGGGTACCTTTGTCATGTTTGATAACCGGGCGCGACGAAGGGAAAATAGTAAGCCCGACACAGTTCATTTTCCGTAAGTTAGTCCATTGAATCCGTATAAAGTGATAAACCTATGTTCAATGGAAATCTGCCTCATTTTGTTATGAGTATGAGGAGATGGAGTAAACTCAATATTATTCATGAAGTTTTAATGAGTCAGACGAAGAAAAACTTAATGCTCTCCATGAAATTTTAACGATTCCAATGGAGAAAAACTCGGTGACTTTTTCGGTTTTTTAACAAGCTAGAAAAAGATGGAAAATAATGGCTCATATTTCTTCATTGTGGTAGTTTAACAAGCCCGCTGAAGGAAACTCAAGGTTTTTTCAGTTTTATGAGCTAGAAAAATTCCCTAAAAAGAAAGCTCGTACTGGGTTGAACATGGTCAAATCTGCACATGAACACTAGCAACTCATCAGAGCATCGACGACGTTTAAAAAACCAATAGTTGCTACAAAAAATAGCGGAAATTTACCAATTTTAACATACAAGTTAAGTGATTCATACCTCCAAAATTTCTATAAGAAGGTAACAGACCTTCATTTTCACTATTTTGAGTGCTTTCAAAGAGCTCTGGAGTGAAAAAAGAGGTGAAACTTCTGTTGTCGATTGTGGATGATCCAAGCAACAGTTTTTGATTTTGTGAGATACAGGTAAGAGCTTGAGCCTTAATGTAGCTTCCCATTGTCATTTTAGTTGTTTTTACTTGCTAAAAATTGGATTTTTAGAAAGCCCTAAAATTTTTAAGTAGCTAACGTGGGTGCCCAGTGTCAGGGCCACATTAAGCGCACTTCCCGTTAAGGGACAGTGCGTTAGCACACTCTGATTGGCACTAGGGCCCACGTTAGCCAACAAAATAATTTTTTAAACTTGTTTTTCTGAATCCTAAAGTGCTTCTGCCTAAAAAAAATCCATTGGAAACTTGTCTTGCGTAGGTGTGAAGCTTTTTACTATGAGTATTTGGCGCGAAAGAGAGCATGAACGGGAAGAACGTGCAATGGTCATTGATGCTGCTACTTTTTTGGTTCTCCGCAGATGCAGTTTACTGAAGTATGCTTGTTTAGAACTATTGAGGGGGCAGGAAGACCTTATGAGATGGATCATCCAGCAGTGGGATGATCAGCATCATGTCTTTCACATCGGGAGTCATGAACTCTTGATTGAGAAAGATGACATATACTATTTGATTAGCCTATCATGCAGAGGACTGAGGCCCAATCTGACAAGTTCCAGGGCTGATCCCCATTCACCTGCAGTGACACATAGTGGGTGTGCCAAAGAGGTTATTGGTGCCTCTTAGGAGGTTATCCGGAGCAGTTACCTACTACCATGAGCAGCAGGCTCAGGAGGAATAGTGGATAGATGTATAGATGTCAGAGCGAGGCTTATCAGGGCCAATTTATTGTAAAAACACCTAAGTTTTGGAGAGTTTTTTCATGTAACATGACTGGACACAACATATATATATATATATTGGCAATTTTGATTTTGTGCTTTTAATTTTTATGTATTTTTTATCATGGAAAAATATACACTCATGCATGACTCTTTCTATAATAAATGCGAAAAATGCCAATCTAACACATAATTCACCAATGAATCAGCTAACATATTAGATTCTCTAGGAATGTGCTCAAAAGTAATGATTTGAAATTGATGTTCTAGAATTCGTACCCTTAATTAATAACGTAATAAGACTGGATGACAGACGCGATAAAAATTGTTCAAATGCATAATGACTAGCTGGGAATCTAACCTAACCACCAGATTGGAGATGTTGCGAGATGCAGATTTCGTGAGGAGTTGTATCACCGACATGTACTCAACAATATTGTTGGTGGAATTGCCAAGGAATATTCCCTCAAAGCCAAGTAGTTCTGACTCAGGTGTATAGAGGACCCAAGCAGCTGATGCAATGTGCCATGTGTGACGATTGGCACCATCCGCGTATCCAAGGTATGGTATGGATGGTGAAGACATCTGTGTAAAAAGAAGAGAGTTTTCATGAGAAAAACACTCAAATGACAAAATATCCATACACACCAAAAAAGAGACAAAACTTATATACATAAAATTACAAAGCATATGCCTAGTGGAGTACTAGGCGAAATACTTTTTCAGATAGAGCCTGTTGCGGGGCTAATCGAGTGGAATCCCATACTAAATTTCATAAGCTCTTTTTGAAAGGACTTTCGTGATGAAGTAAGGACCAAGCCATAATGGTTGAAGTGTTCCTGCCCCCAAGAGGTCATGTCTCTGATCATAGAGTAGAACGAGATCGCCTTTTTGGAAAGAACGAGGCTTGACAGATTTGTTCTATTGAGCCTTTACTCGGTGCTTGTGAGCTTCGAGTGCCAATGTGGCATCTCGACGAGTTTCATCCAATTAGTTGAGTGAGAGCAAGCGCTCTTCTTTGGTAATGGTGCCGAGTAGGAGTTCAATAGCTAGCTTGAGTGATGGAATCTCACACTTTATTGGAATGACTGCTTCCAGACCAAATGCTAGTTGGAATGGCGTGAAGCATGTAGCATTTTTCACTAACGTTCAGTATGCCCATAACGTGGAGTATAGCTTCCGATGCCACGTGGTTTTATGGTTGTTGACTAACCGATGAATCATCGTCTTGAGGACACCATTTACGGCTTCGACTTGACTATTCACTTGTAGATAGTAGGACGAAGACCGATCTTGTCAAAAATCTAGCATGGAAGTTAAACTTCGTCATCATATGGTTCTGAAAATGTGAACCATAATCTGTGACGATTGAGATGGGTACACCAAAACAGCAGATTCCCTGATTGAACAGGAAAAGAGCGGTGGTTTCTCCATCGGCCTTAAAAGTGGAAATAGCTTCTGCCCATTTTTTGAAGTAGCTGATTGCAACTACGATGTAGTTGTGTCCATCAATAGAAGTGGGATTGCATGTAACGAAGTATATTCCCCATTTAGTGAAAGGACCAATGAAGATAACCAGATGAAGAGGGGCGGGATGGGCGCGCATTTTCTTTGTGAAAATCTGACACGAATGGAACTTTTGGAATGTTGCGATGCAATCTTTAAACAAAGTGGGCCAATAGTATCCTACACACAATATTTTATGGGTAGTAGCTATGCCAGAAAGATGACCGTCACATGCTCCAGTGTGGCAGTCATTTAAAACGTGTTATGCCTCGTCAAGAGTGAGACAACCCCGAAGGACAATATCAACACCACGACGATACATAGTATCGTTCAGTACGAGATAGTGTTTCGCTTGGTGACGAATGCAACGATAGTCGTCGGACCTGAGATTTGGGTGGAATCGTTGAGTTTGGAGGTGGACCAGAATGTCTCCATACCAAGGATCAAAAGAATCGACCAGATAGACAAATTCATCAGGAAATAGATCGTGAGCTACTTCTTCTGGGTCAATTCTGGGAAAGTCCAACAATAATTCGGCGAAGACTAGAGATTTATTTTCTTTGGAAATAGTGAAAACCAAATCAAACTATTGGAGGATTACAATCCATTTGGAATATTTTCCTCCAATGATATGACGAGACAGGATGTGTCACATGGGATTCCCCAAATCAATTATGGTAGTTTTCCGCAACAATATATAGTGTCGGAAGCGGGTGATAGTGAAGACCACTGCGAGAGATAGATTCTCCACATGTGAATATCATAATTCAAGTCCAATGAGAACTTTTGACAAATAATATATCACATGCTCACTATCGTCATCGTGAACTTGAACCAAAACCATTCCTAGCGAGGATAGTGAGGCTGCCAAGTAGAGGAGAAAGTCGTGTGAATATTTTGGGGGTACTAAGAAGTGGGTTGGAAATGAGTGCTTGTTTCAAGGCGTCAAACGACAGTTGGGCCTGATCATCCCACATATACGGTATCCCTTTCTTGAGCAAGCGCATGAAGCCTTTCGTCATCTCGGCATAGTTTACTATGAAATGATGTGAATTTTTCCTTCCCTTGCAAACGTTAGAGTTGTAGAATGGATTGTGGCGCAGGTAATTCAATGATCACCTTAACCTTATTGGGATCAACCCTAATCCCATGCTTGGAAACAATGAAGCCAGGAAGATGTCCAGACTCAACAAAAAATACGCACTTATGCAAATTCAGACGTATGTTGTAGAACCTACACCGAGCGAAAATTTCTTTTAGATGTGCAAGGTGATGGGCTCACTTCTTTGAGTGAGCTAGAAGGTCATCCAAGTAAGCTTGTACAATGTGTTTGATATTGTGAAATGTGTAGTCCATAGCCCTTTGAAAATTCGCTCCCGCATTCTTCAGATCGAATGGGAGTTTACGATATAAAAATGTGCCCCAAGAGAAAATGAAGGCAGTTTTGTGCTGGTCATCCTTTTTAATTACTATCTAGTTATATCCCGAGAAGCCATCCATAAAGGAGAAATATTCTCATATGGCGCAATCGTCGAGAATATGATATATGAATGAAGTAGGATATTTTTTTTGGAAAATCGGCATTCAGATCATGATAATCAACACAGACCCAGATGGTGCCTTATTTTTTGTCTACGGGAACTGGATTGGATACCCATTCCATCAGAGGAACGAGATAGATGAAACCAGTGTGTAAGAGTTTTTCGACTTCAGTCTTGATAGCTACTGCTTTGCAACGATGGACAGGTCATAGCCTTTGCTAGATAGGCTTGGCATTGTCATAGATCTTGATTTCGTGCTCGACTATAGATAGATCTATGCCAAGCATTTCGTCATAAGACCAGGCAAAAACATCGCGGTTTTCCTTGAAAATGGATGTGAAGCATGCAATTTCCTCGGGACTGCAATCGACTCCAATCTGTATAATTTCCACGATACTTGTTTTGACCGAGATATCGATGAGCATAGTCTTGGAAAGATTTCCCATGGTCCCTTCCGTATCGATAGTTTGAACAGTCGTATAAGAAAATGGAATTATCTCATGTGGGTCAAAATATGATATTTGAATATTGGTCGCGTCTGAATCGAACATCGAAGTGCGATGAAGAAACTCTTCCCAGGGTCGTTCCTCTAGAGACATGATCTATCGAATAGCTTCGTCCATAGGAAGGATTTCATCAAGGAGATCCTTAGAAGGAACTGTAATGGGTGAGAGGGTGGTATCATTAGTCAAAACCAAAGCAGTGGGGGGTTCATATGCTACTCGGATGGCTTGATAAGCCAACTCAGCCGGTGATAGCAGCATCTGGCCTCCGTAGGAATCAATTGCTGAAGGCTTTGGTAGGATCCATGGATTGATAGAGCCATCTAAAATGGTGGATATCATTACAATCGTGTGTGGAACCTCAGGCGGCAGGAGAAGAAAAAAACCCATTAGGGAAGGTGCCTTCAGAAGACCGGTATCGAAACTGATGTACAAGTCAGGAACGCCTCCTACTAGGGGTACGTTGCTACTAGGTAACGTGGAATAATTAGGGGTGCACAAGGATAATTGATCCACTGTAACTATCTTCCCATCCAATGGAAAAATGATGAGTCAGAAAACCGAAGAGACAATGGCAGTCATTTCTTAAGAACAGCTACAACCCAACAAAAGATTATAGTTGAGATGACGATCTATGACTTCTATGTCCACCGTTATTGTTTTCCCACTTAGTGAAATGGGAAATCTATAAAGGTAGCCTTTTGGGAGGAAAGTGTGGACATTGAAAGCGATCTAGCATGCAATTGACATAATGCAGGTCGAAGCACCTTCAACTATGACAGTGTGATGGATTGGTCTCCCTTTCGACACAACTTGTACTTGGAAAGAAAGCTGGTGTGAAAGGCGAGGTTTGGATTTTTCCATGTCGAAGATGGCTAGCATAGAATTTGGGGGTCAATTCCACCAATGGCTGAAAGCAAAGCTTTCCTTTGCGATGGTCAGCTTTGCAATACTTTGAGTGCAGACATGGCTGACGGTGTTGTTGAACCTCATAATTACCCTCTCTTTGACATCCTTTCTCACCTTTTTCCCTTACTTTCTCATAAGATCACAGATCCCAATCAATGATAAATGCCATGTTTTGTATTAAGGAATGCATTTAAATAACTTCCCTATTATATTCTCATGTTCTTGCTATTTGAATAGATTTTTTCAATTTAGCTACAGAATGTGGCCTATTTTGCAGCTAATCATGGATTATGTAGCTACTCTCATGGTCTGATAGGTTCCAGGTGTCAATTGGAGAATTGAGCCACATGGGCAGTTCCAGAATCATCTCCACATGGATTTTGTCCTATTCACTTGGTTAATATCGATAGAAAAGAAGGCCTAAGATCATGGTCAAAGGTGTGGTCAAAGTACGTTAGCCGAGAACAACAGGACTCTTGAATTTTCTCTATCATATAAAATCAAGAGTTAAACATTCCAATTGCAATTCTATAGTTCAAATTAACCACATGTAGCAAGATTATCTCATAGACAATTATGTTTAATTTCTTTAAATACCAGTTGTACAGAACCGAGAACGAGGAGAAATTAAGTTTAAGTTAAGTTTTAAGTTTTTGCTGATACACTGTGTATTAAGAATTTTTTTATCATAATACAAAGATCATGTTGCCAATGATTGCTTAAGTGCATCTTTAACCAGCTAGGATTTCATCCAAATCAGTTGCAGAGGGCCCCTGCACTGAAGGAGGTTTTTCATTTATTGTTTTTAGTTTAATTTTCCTTACTCTGTTTTTGATTAATTATGTTTTCTGAATAGATTAAATGTTTCATTCTAGTTTTGATCAATAGCATAACATTAAATCATAATTTTGTAAGCCTTTTTCTTCAAAAAACATTTCATGAAGATAGATTTTCCTATTTTCAAATTGAATCAAGTTTGAAGTAATAAGAATTCATAGTTATCTACTTTTCCTTACTATTCTGTCATTTACCTTCTTAGAATAGAATATCAATTAATTGCATCAATAGATTTTCCTATACATCATTTTGAGAATATGATTCTAAACTAAATGATTGAATGTCTAATTCATACAGTTATTAGGCTTTTCTTCTGCACAGTTTATTTTCTTTCTAGGAATTTAGAAACTGAGGTATAATTGATTTCTCATACAACATCTCAAGAGGGTAATACTTCACATTGAATGGATTAAATCAAATATACATTAGTTGTTTACAGTTAAGCTTTACATGTTTTTACATTCACTTAAGATCCTCATTTAATTGTATCATTGATGTTCCTAAAGGTCATTCCAAGAAATTGATTCAATCATGTTTCTATATTGAATGATTGAATGTCTAATTCATATAATTACTGAGGTTTTCCTTTGCATATCTTTCTTTCTTTTTCATTAAGTATAATTGGTTACTTAAAAATCATCTCAAGAAGGTAATACTTCATATTGAATGCTGGAATAATTAAACATACATTAGCTATTTCCCTTTGCACACCTTACTTGCTTTCCTAGAACATTAGAAGTTAAGGTATAGATAGTTTCTTACACATCTCAAGAAGGTAATACTTCATATTGAATGCTGAAGTAACTAAACATACATTAGCTATTTTACTTTTCTTCTTTCCCTTATAATAGCACTGCAATTTCAATCTCAATTAGATCCATGGAATAGGACTAATGCTAGGTTAGAATTCATCAAGTTAGATACTCTATTTTTTGGACTAGTCTTTAACTAACCAACAGTCTTTGATTTATTTTTATGTAAATTAAATTAACTTAGGAACACTTCCTTTTCTTCATTCTTAAAATTAATTAGATTCAGTTAATATCTTTCATAGTTAAAGATTAAACATTACTAGATATCAAAAGACAAAACCCCAAAAACAACATAAAATACAAACAACGAAGTAAGAAGAAGGCTAACTAAGCACATACAGTGCATCACACTTCATCAGTTTACAAACCTCGGTTGATAATTTATGTAAGCAATTTAAGACATTAAATTGACTAAACATTTTGGCGTCATTTCTGGGAAAGTGTAATTAGGTAGCTTCATTTATTACATCTAAAAAAAATGATATGCACAGAGAAATATACTCTAGGGACAGATTGATAGCTAGATGCAAGAGTTTAATCCATACAACACCACTCACTCCACCAAGACTAAGAAGTGATACACCTCTATCTCAAACTCATATTCCATACTTCACTAGCCATAGACTTCTTGAAGTTATAAGGTCAGAAATCCAGATAGGAGGATCTCCTACTTCATCCACTGAGGCAGTCTTAGAGGAAGAAGATCCTAGATCTCCAACAAAATGAGTAACCTTTTTCACCTCTACAAGGGAACATATTCTAGCTGAAGAGGTATAAATTCCTAGTGGAGAGGAAGAAGAATATCATTTCTTCAACATACCATTGATAGAAGAACCAGAGGAAGAGCAGTTAACCTTGTAGGTTGAATCTTATATCAGCTCCAAAGAATCTATAATGGCAGGAAAAGGAGAAGAAGGAGAAGGAGAAGGAGAAATTATAAATGGAGAAAATGTAATATTTGTAGGAGGTAGAGGAAGAGGAGGAGATAGAGGAAGAGTTAGAGGAAATGCAGAAGGAGACAGAAGAAATAGGGTAATTGATAGTTCTTTTGGATTCCCGATAGTTAATGAAGAAACAAATGCCACAATGAAAAATATCTCACCTTCTATCCTCCCAAATTTTCATGGATTAAAAAGTGAAGACCCTGAAACTTTTTTGTTTGACTTTGAAGTCTTGTGCAGAACTTATGATTATTTACAAGACTCTCAAAAACTCAAATTGTTTCCTTCAACATTGAAAGGAGCAGCTCTAAAATGGTTCCTGAGTTTAATCACTCGGTCTATCAGAATATGGAAAGACATAAAAATAGAATTTTTGGAAAGGTATTTAGATTATTGCATTCCCATTAACCACAAGGATGAAATATTTAAAATGATGCAAAAAGAGGATGAGAATTTGGATGATTTAATTGAAAGATTCAATTATAAAATAAAAAGAGCAAAAATTGATAATTTAGATCAAGATACTTTAAAAACTCTTTTATTAAAAGCCATTAGAAATGAATGGATAGACATTCTCAACATGGTGGGAAAGGGGGATATCTCTCAACTTCCATTATCTGAAATTGGTGAATTATGGATCCATCTCTCAAGGAGAAAATAAAAAATTGTGAAAAATCCAAGAGATCCTTCTCTCGCTAGAGTAAATAGATCTGCAACTGGAACAGTAAGTAGGGTAGAAATTGGAAACATGCTTGATGAATTTAAAACAAACATCTTAGGGAGTCTTAGTGAACAGATAGAAACCCTTATATTACAAAACAAGCAGAAAGCTGAGACTGGTGCTTTAGCTATCTTCTGTCCCAAATGCAAAAAGAAGCATGCTTTAAGAGAATGTCCTCTTGATGAAAAAGTCATAGAAACCTATATGATTTGTTTAGAAAGTCATGAGACTAAGAGTTTCCCTTCAATTCTAGGTCTTAAGGTTGTTTTTCAAGAAGAAACAACTTCAAATCCAATAGAATCTCTTTGTTTTGTCTCTAAAATACCATGCCAGGGGCCACAAGCTCAAGGCTTTAATAATCAAATGTATACTCAGCCCCCACCAAATTGGAATTCTTGGCAGCAACCTTGGCCTCAATCTCAATCTCAATCTTGGGCTCAAGGAATGAAAAATCCATATGGAAGATTCTCTCAATACTACTAATATCCTCCATCATATCCAAACTATCCTCCCCAACAAATTCCTCAACAAAATCAACAACCCCAACTCCAAAACCAAAATCCACAACTTTCACTCCATTTCCACAGAGACCAAATCAGCTACCTGCCCAACCATTACCAAACCCCAACAATAAAAATCCTCAAAATACCTACATGATAGAAGGGCAGTGATTTCCAACCTACATGATTACCCCTCTAGATCTTAATGATGTCCAACTTAGATTAGGTAGGATATTAGAAAAGAAAAAAGCCTTCTATAGTTATTCAAGAACAAGAAAGTTTTGAGGAAGTAACATCTCTTCAAAACCAAAATTTTGAAAATGAAAAACAAAAATAACCAATAAAATCAACTCCTATCATAGGGCAACCATCAGTACCCACTTCTACACCTCCTTTTCTTGAAATATTCCAAGTTGATAGAGGGGTAGAAAAGCATATTATATTGCCCAATTATGATTTTCTAGATGAATTGAAAAATTGTTGTAATAAAATCCCTTTGTCAGAGGCCATTAAAGGGATTCCAATTCTAGCCAGAACAATAAAGGAGTTGAGCATGAAGAAACCTAGAAGGAAAATAAAAGAAATAAAAAGAATTCAACTTGTAGGAAAAATTGCAGACATAATGATGAGAAAAATTGCCATACAAAAATATTTAGATCCAGGAAGTCCAGTTGTAAAAACACATACCAATGGAATTGAAATTCCAAATACATTGATTGATTTAAGAGTAGCAATAAACATCATGAGCAAACAAACCATAGAACAACTCAAACTTCCTAATCTTCTGTATACACCTACATTACTGCAATTAGCATACAGATCTGTAATCAAACCAGATGGTGTGTTAGAAGATATTTCAGTCTCCTTAGACTCTTGGGAGTATCCTGTTTATTTTATGCTCTTAACTCCTAAGAGTAATCTAGGGGGACATCCACTTATATTAGAAATACCTTGGTTGGCTACAGTTGATGCTTTCATTAGCTGTAGATATGGTGACATGTATATCTCTGATGGTAACTAAACAAATAAATTCACTCTACATCCTCCAGCATGGACAATCACAGAGCTAGATGAAAAATAATGGATTGATGATGAAAATGATATACAACCTCTCTTCAATATTTCAACCATTAGTGAAGATAGTCAAATTCTAAATTCTATGGAAAATTTTGAATCATCTCCAGAATATAAACATGCTCAATTCCAGGAGAAATCTAATATTGAATATTTTTCATCTAGGTAGATGTCTCTTTACTCTATGGAAGAATTTGGTAACTCTACAGTTGAAATCTTTCCAGGAAAAACTTTAAACATAAACAATAACTTGGAAAGATTACAACATGAAAAGTTAATCAAAAAATTACAACAACATTCTTCTGCATATGCATGGGAATACACTGATATGAAGGGAATTAATCCTAAGACTTGTATACATCACATCTACATTGAGGAAAATTGTAAACCTATCAGACAACCTCAAAGAAAGATGAATCCAAATCTTACAAAAATTGTGAAAGAAGAGTGGTAAAAATTGCTAAATGTAAACTTCATTTACCCAATTTCAGACACTCAGTGAGTTTCCCCTTTAGTGATTGTGCCTAAAAATAATGGTAAATGGAGGGTATGCATTGATTATTAATAATTGAATAAAGCTACCCTAAAATATTATTTTCCTTTACCCTTTATAGATCAAGTATTGGATACATTAGCAAGTAAAAAGTATTTCTCATTTTTGGATGGTTTTGGTGGCTACAATCAAATCCAGGTAGCACCTGAAGATCAAGATAAGATAACATTTACCTGTCCATGGGGGACTTATGCCTATTGAGAACTTCCATTTGGATTGTGCAATGCACCTGTAACATTCCAAAGGGCAGTACTAGGAATTGTTTCTGATCTAATACATGATTGTGTAGAGGTGTACATGGATGACTTTACAGTTTATGAGAATAAATTTGAAGAAGCTTTAGAAAATTTGGAAAAAGTTCTTAAAAGATGAAAGGAAGCAAACCTTTCTTTAAGCCATGAAAAATGTTTTATGATGTTTACAGAAGGGATTTTTTTAGGACATCACGTCTCAGGAGATGGAATTAAAGTTGATAAATATAAAGTTGAAGTCATCTCCAAACCATCAATTCCAAGTTGTCAAAAGGATGTTAGAAGTTTTCTAGGATTCATGGGATATTATAGAAGATTTATAGAAAATTTCACTAAAATAGCATCCCCACTCTTCAAGTTACTCACCAAATATTGTGAATTCAGTTGGAATCATGATTTCCAGTTGGCATTTGAAACTTTAAAAGCAAAAATTTCTGAAGCACCGATCTTAAGAGGTCCAAATTGGAAACTAGCTTTTCACATTTCAACAAATGCTTCAGATATAGCTCTGGGAGCTGTATTAGGACACAAATATTTGATCCCCTATGCCATCTATTACCAAAGCAAAAATTTGACTCCCACTGAGTTAAATTACACTGTAACTGAAAAGGAATTCTTAGTTGTTTTTCATGCTATCAACAAATTCATACATTATATAACAGGCTATGAAACCTTTTTTCATACAAATCACTCTAAAATTAGATATTTAATGAACAAATCTATTACCAATGGCAGAGTTACAAGATGGTTATTACTCTTGCAAGAATTCAACATCACCATTCTAGACAGACCTAGAAAACAAAACACAGTTGTTGATTTCTTGTCTAGAATTCAAAATATCAAAGATGACACTCCAGTTGAAGATAAATTTCCTGATGAATACCTTGCAATAACTACTCAAACTCCTTGGTTTGCAGATATTGCTAACTACCTAGTCACAGGAAAATTACCTTCACATTTTTTTCCCAAAGAGAAAATAAAAATCATTCAATTAAGTGCAAGTTACTCATGGATTACTAATGAATTGTATAAAACAGGTCCAGATCTCATTATCAAAAGATGTGCTCGAGAAGATGAAATGCCTGAAATTCTTAAGGAATTTCATTATGAACCTTCTGGTGGACACTTTTCTGACTAGAGGACAACCTATAAAATCCTTCATTTAAGATATTATTGGCCATCCATCTCCAGAGATGCCAAAGAATATGTCAAAATGTGTGACAGCTACCAAAGGGTAGGGAAACCTGCTCCTTCAAAGGAAATTACATTACAACCTCAGGTACTTATTGAACCTTTTGAAAAATGGGCCTCGGATTTTTTTGGGCCAATTAATCCACCATTTAAACAAAAGAGGTATATTTTGGTATGTACTGATTATGTCACCAAGTGGGTAGAGGCTAAAGCATTACTTTTTTCTAATGAACGTTCTGTAGTTAATTTTCTTTTTGAGGATATCTTCACTCGTTTTGGTGTTCCAAGAGAAATTGTGAGAGATCAGAGAGCCAATTTTACATCCAACATGGTGAAAAATCTCATGGAAGACTACAAGATCAAGCACAAAAAGTCTACTCCTTATCATCCACAAGCAAATGATCAAGTAGAGTCCACCAATAAAGTGATTGAAGGAATTCTCACTAAGACTGTGCATCTACACATAAGAGATTGGGCAGAAAGGCTTCCAGAAGCCTTATGGGCCTATAGAACTACATGGAGGAATAAAATATGACATACTCCCTATGAAATTTTTTATGGGAAGCAAGTCATGTTCCCTATAGAATTTCAGATCCAAACCTTCAAGATGGTAGTCCAATTGGGACTTGATTTAACAAAAGCACAAAAACATAGATTGGAGCAACTCAGTGAGCTTGATGAAATTAGGAAAGATGCAGTTCAAAGAACCAATATAGTCCAGCAACAAAGAGCTAAATGACATGATAAGTATATCAAGGAGAAGAAGTTTCAAGCAGGGGATTGGGCACTTTTGTTCGATTCAAAATTCAAATATTTTCAAGGAAAGTTTCAAACTCATTGGCTTAGGCCTTATGTGATTGAAAAATCCTTTGATAATGGAGGAGGAAGATAAGGACAATAGATGAATAAAATGCACCTCTTCTTGTGAATAGTCATTGGTTGAAAGTATATCATAAACCAATTTCAAGAGAAGAGTTTATCAATATTTTCCAAGATAATACTGATATGAACTTAGTGAGGAAGAATTATTCTTCTTCACTAACTTAGATTTTATTTATCCTATATATATATATATATTAAAACCAATCAATGATTGGCATACTTATACAGAAAATACAGGGTGAAAATTAGAGATTCATGATATCCTATATTTTCCATTTCTTTTCTGTAATAAGTAGTAACACAAAACTACATTCATATTCCATATTTTTAGCTCATAATCTGCAAATTCATTCCATTTTACAGTTTCATTCCACAATCATATTCACTTTCATTCCATTATCATATTCATATTCCACTTCCATTTCATCGTCATATTCCACTCCCATTTCATTTTCTTATTCCACTTCCATTCCATTCCACAAACCATACTACAATTATTTTACATGTCACATTCTGCAAATGACTACATTCTGCAGCTGATCACATTCTGCAACCGACTACATTCCACAACTAATTACATTCTGCAGTTGACTACATTCCGCAGCTAATCACATTCTGCAGCTAATTCTATTCTACAACCACATTTCATTCAGTATTTCTAACACAATTATACATCCTACAAACAAATGACGATTACTGGAAATTGAAGGATTATGTTTTGAAGACCAACATGCTAAAGCGTACCTAAAGGATCAACACCAAAGAAACAAAAAACGAAAAGCTTAGTTCTAAAATAAAAAGTGAAAAAATTTATTTTAATAGCAAGGTTAAAACATTAGCATGTATAATATGGATAGTCATATGCTACCTTTACAGATCATCATTTGATTTGATTGCAATTTCCATCATACCACAAAGCAGCCACATCCTCCGCATTATGTCTCATTATGGTCCATAATTGACTCCTTCATTGATGATTAATAGTCATGACCAGCTTACGTGACATATCTATCCACGTTTCTTCAAAACCCTTTCCACCTATTTATTCATACAAACCCTTGATACCTTTCATCAGTTCCATAACCCAATTCATCTCACAAATAGAGAAGGGTAATTCTAAAGGTTGAAACTCTGTAGGCATGGGACTAATAGTTGGATCAGAACCGATGGGAACAAAGTATATGGAAGGATACCCTCAAATTAAGGAAATGTTGTAGAAAGCTAGATGGCTCAAATTCATAGAGAAGTTTGATGGTTTACACAAGGAAATTACAAAATCTTTTTCTCGGTATTTTGATGGCATAGAAGTGGAAATTGGAGACATCAATTTCATAGTTACTGAATCATTCATGGCCGAAGCCACATAACTTCCAAGGCTTGGAAAAATGTGGTTTAAAAACAAGGAGTTCCATAGTGAATCATGGAAATTTATACTCAAACACCTAGGCATGGATGTCTCTATTTTTAGAAAAGGTATCCCTAGTTCAGCTCTTAAAAGTAAGTGGAGGAACATGCTCTTGATTTTGCAGAAATTTATCACATGTGAAGAAAGGTTTGGTTGCATGTATGTATACCATATCCATTTACTAATGAATTTCTTATAAAATGGTGAAATAAATCTCCCCTTCTTTCTTCTAAATAGCTTAAAAAGGATGGCCACAAACGTGCAGAAAAAAATACAGTTCATATATAACACCATGCATCACCATGGGTTGATAAAGATACTGGTTGAGTTTCATTTTAAAATCATAGGAGATACCTGGGAGATATTTCTTATTAGAAACCATTTTCAAGAAGCACCAGAACAACCCAAAGAAGACGGTGTCAAAAAGAGAAGAAGGAATAAGGCTGATATAAACACTGAAGACAAACCTACATCTTTATTACAGAAGAATGATGAAAAGCTCATCTCTAAAGAGCTGGCATAAATCAAAAAACAAAATAAAAACAAGACAAGAGGAAAGATAAGAAAGAGGAGCAGAGATACAAATGAAGAAAATGTAAATCCAACACAACTAAGAAGAAGCTCCAGACTCCGAGGTTCAATGAAGAGAACACTACCAAAAGAGACAGAGTTTGTAAGTTTGGATGAGGAAACTCCAATACCATATCCTGCCAATATTTCTCCTCCACATAGTCCTAAAAATTATCCTATTCATAATTTTGAAGGTAGCCCTAATAGAAAATCTCCAGGCATAGACCCAGTACAACAAGAAATATATGATTATGTAGAATCACTGGATAAGATAAGTGCATCAATGAATCCAGAACCTTCTATCAATCCACAAGAACCTCTAGCTGATGCTCTCAAACATGATATTTATGAACTAGAGATATTAAATAGTCATATCACATAGGAGAATGAGACCTTGAAGCAACAGAATAAGTTGGAAAAGGTAATTCATGATAATATCTACATTTAGGACTATGGTACCATAAGAATAGGAAATTGAAAAGAAAGAACAAGTTACTAAACAAGGAAGTCATCAATATAAAGTATAAGCTTCTTATGAGAAGGCCCAGGAGGGCAATCACTTCAAATAAAAGCAAAAGAAGGAAATTGGATGTGTTAGCAGAAGTGTCTGAACAGATGCACTAGGAGAGGAGAATTGATATTTTTGGCAAATTGCATGAGGACATGCAATGACTTCATAGTGGGGGTATGTTGAACCTTAGAATTACCCTATCTTTGACATCCTTTCTCACATTTTTCCCTTACTTTCTCATAAGATCACATATCCCAATCAATGATAAATTCCATGTTTTGTCTTAAGGAATGCATTTAAATGACTTCCCTGTCATATTCTCATGTTCTTGCTATTTGAATATATTTTTGCAATTTAGTTACAGAATGAAGCCTATTCTGCTACTAATCATGGATTCCATAGCTCTTCTCATCGTCTGACAGGTTCTAGGTGTCAATTGGATAATGAGCCACATGGGTAGTTCTAGAATCATCTCCACATGGATTTTTTCTTATTCACTCGGTTAAGACCAATAGAAAATAAGGCCTAATATCATGGTCAAAGGCGTGGTCAAAGTAAGTTAGCCGAGAACAACAGGACTTTTGATTTTCTCTATCATGGAAAATCAAGAGTTAAACAGTCTAATTGCAAGTTTATAAGTCGAATTAGCCACCTGTAGCAAGATTATCTCATAGAGAGTTATGTTTATTTTCCTTAAATACCACTTATATAGAACCAAGAACGAGGAGAAATTAAGTTTAAGTTAAGTTTTAAGCTTTTGCTGATACACTGTGTATTAAGACTTTGATTTATCATAATACAAAGATCGTGTTGCAATTGATTGCTTAAGTGCATATTTAACCAGCTAGGATTTCAGCTGAATCAGTTGCAGAGGGCCCCTGCACTGGAGCAGGTTTTTCATTTATTGCTTTTAGTTTAATTTTCCTTACTCTATTTTTTATTAATTATGTTTTCTGAATATATTAAATGTTTCATTCCAGTTTTGATTAGTAGCATAACATTAAATCATAATAGTGTAAGCCTTGTTCTTCAAAAAAAATTTCCATGAAGATATATTTTCTGTTGGAAATACTGAGAGGGGGGCTGAATCAGTATTTCTTTCAATTATAGCATTAGTTAATCATCAATTATTATTAGTGTTTGTACAATGATAGCAACAAACAAGAGGAACACAAATGCACACAGTTTTTAAGGTGGAAACCCACTCCGAGACAAAAACCACCTAATGCTTTTCTAATAATTCTTTTCAACTCCAATTGAAAATAAAGCTCCAACTTCCTAGAATCTATAAAAGCATTCTTCTCCAGATCCCACTGGATGGACGCTCCAATGCCTGGGATTCTTCAGTAGTCACTGAATGGATGTCCCAACACCCAATGAGCTACAAGTAACCCTAGCACCACCCTACCACCCTATAGAAGAATAAAAGAAGAATGGACTCTCGTACCAGGGAAAATGGTCCACTTTACAATGATATAGAATGATGTAGAAGAAGAAGATATACTAAAACATAACCCCAACTCTGACACAACCACCTAATGATGATCCTAGACCTCCCAACACTACCTCTTCAACCCTTCACAGATAGACACTAGTACAATTTGTACAATAATGTATTTACAATGACTAAGTACAATGATACCTTTACAATGATTGTATGCAGTGCTGCCCACTTGAAGACTTCATATGATGAACTTCTTGCTGCTGTTATGCACCTTGGTTGCTTCTCTTGTCATGCTACCCTCTTCTGCACCTTGTTTTTCTTTTCTGTCGTAGAAATTTTGGTCCTTTGCAATCCTTGACAACACATGATCTAGCTTTTTCTTGCCTTCTAGGAGCTCGATATTGAATCTAGTGTATCTCTGTTATTTCAGATCCTCAATATCTGATTTTTGGTTCTGTAGTAGTCCTCTGAGTCTTCTTTCCAATGCCATAGGTCTGACCCAATTTGGATTCTTCAAGAGAGAGTTATACACAATTTCTCACACTGCCCTAATTATGGACTATTTCAGAAGAGTGCACTTGTATGGCATGCCACGTGTCATTTTTTTCTTCATTTGCCTCTGAAATTGATAGAAAAAAAACTACATATAGTGAAATATCTGTCACTTTTTACGGAATTCCAATTCGATACTTAGATAGAGAGTTATGACAATTTTACCAAGGTCACTTCTTTGAGATGAATTTCAGGAACCTGCAAAAACCCTTACTTCCACAGATCATATCTCAACAAATATTGCTCCACCTGATTTGAAATTTTTATTGTAGCTTCCTCAAGATTTCGGCTTCGCCTCAGAACAATTTCAGCTTCTGAGCCTTCGTAGAAAAAATATTAGAGCGAAAATTCCACGATAACGTGTTTCAGATGGTCAAATCCCATGCATAAGGAGGAAATGAAGATCACAATTTATATAATGCTAAAGTTGAGAGGGGCTTCAACAAGTGAATGTGGGAGGGATCTTAGGAGATTAAAAAATATTAATTATGAATTTTCAATGACCCATGCCCCAACCCCATGGGGTTTTAGCCCACTAATTGGGGGTGCAAACTTCAAACATCAATATCTCTCAAACCGTGAAGAATTACATGGCATGCCATTTATCAACATAAACATCTTGACAAGTAGAAACCATCAAAATCATTATTGAACCAGAATATATTAATTTGGTAGGTCAAAATTCCCATGAAATATTGGGTTAGCCCCTGGTGCTGCTTGGGTTGACATCAATGACAACCGCTGATCAACAATCTCCCCATTTGGCATTTATGGCAACACAAGTACTCCCCCTGCGATCATGACACCTCTTCCTACAACATTCTCTCCCCCTTTGACATCAATGGCAAAGGGTAACTCCCCTTGAAACACAACCATCCTAGGGAATTGTACACACTTCCACTCATGCTGACACACAACCATCCTGCAAACCTGTACACACTTCCACTCCCCCTTTATATTCTGAAAAAGGAAAATCTAATGAGAACTTGGGAGAATCCCAAGCTTCTGGAAAAGATATTCCAATGCTCGCAAATATTTAATATGTGATTCTTTTGGTGCTGCTTCGAATCTTGCTACTTGTCCAACTGCTTGCATAACATTTGGTCAGGAGGCTGTTACATATAGAAGACTACTAATCATAGATCTGTACAACCTTTGATCCACATCCTTAGATGAGTCGTCAATGCTCAATTTGCAACCAAGCAAAGACATATCTAAATCACTTTGCACCTTTGTAGCAAAATTCTTACTTAGTCGATCATCATTGCTACCAATTATTATATCATCCTCTTTAGCTATTAGACATGCTTTAGTTGCTTCATCTAGAACATATATGTCATTTGGAGCTCGAATTGTTGTAGCCACAATTTCACCATACACGTCTTTCCTGATTTGACATTTCGTGGAGTTGAATAGTATTGTGTGTCCTTGATCACACATTTTTCCAACACTAAGCAGATTGTGATTCATGTTTTCAACCAATAGAACACTCTTGGCTAGAACATATTTTATTCCGAGAGTGACAGTACCTGATCCTATAACATTTGAAGATCCATCATTTCCAAAGGACACAGTTCCATCCTTCTTCTCTTTCAGAGATACAAATTTATTTCTATCTCCATTCATATGCGTTGAGCAACCGCTATCAACATACCACACATCTTTGTTCTTTTGAGCCTTGAGAGTGAGAGCACAATTCTTCTTCTTCTTCTTCTTCCATGTTCGTTCATTATGTGGCTTTGAAGATTCTTCTAGAGGATTTTCAAGTCTGTAGTCTTTGGCTATGTGTCCAAAGTTTCGACATTTGTAACATTCAATATTATTTCTTAAATGTTCAAATCTATTGATATTTCGCTGAGCCCTAGGAGGTTCATATTTGACAGATCTCGTGGAATTGTATTCGTTCCTAGGGTACGTGCGACATTCTGCAGCTTTATGACCAAATTTTCCACATGACTAACAGTAGCCATAAAAAATTTGTTGGTACCTGGATGGAAACTTTCATCGAGGAATTGTCTTCCAAGGTTGTTCTTGCGAATCATGTCCAATGAATTCTACATGCATGTCAGATCTCATAGGTTCATTGTATTTTGTTGTAGAAGGTCCTGCTTCCTCTTCTTTGTAACCGATGCCAGTTTTGTCGTTGTAAGATCGTTGATTGTTGATGAGTTCTTCCAATGCCATTGAGTTGTTGGCATAGTTTTGGATAGTTTTTCCTTTCTTCACTTCCTCACGTAGTGAGACTACTTCGGCTTCTAATTCTTCCCTTTCTTTTTTGCTTTCTTCCAACTTATTTTGAAGTGACTCTTCAATGCATTTGTGTTCTTCAATTTCAATTTTGAGACCTTGAACTTGTTCTTCAAGAGTTTTGGAACAGATCTTCTCTGCCTTGAGATCTTTTATAAGCTTGATTGCTTCCTCATAAAATTCGTCTATGGTCCATCCTTCTTCTTCATTGTTTGATACCTCTTGCTTATTGTGCTTGGATTTATTGTGCTTGGCCATAAACAATACTCTCTCATTGGCTTCTTCTTCACTATCATTGTCTTCATCGGATGATGAGCTATCTTCCTTAGAGAGAAAGTTCCTTTTGGATCCTTGCTTGTTGAATTTCTTAAAGCCTTTCTTTCTTTTTGAGTTGCCATTACTTTTTTTTGGAAATTTTGCTGCAAAATGCCCAACCTCATTACAGTTGAAACATATCAATGGAAGCTTACCTTTGAATTGTCCCTTACAAATTTGTAGCTTTCTCGTGAAGTAAGCATATTCTTCATTTGAAAGACCTTCTTCATCATCTCCCTTTTCTTCACACTTGCAGGTGCATGTCTTTTCAATTGAAGGTTGTTTATCCTTATTGGTTTTCTTAAACGCAACGAACGCAGTCTCTAGATGCGAAGTACCCTCTTCTTCATCAAGTATCATTTCATATGCTATGAGTGTTGAAAATGCAACAAGATGATGGAGCTTAGTGAAATGAAGTCGCCTTCACTAAGTGGGCCCGCAGGCTATTTTTGGCGCAAAGTCTATTTTTAGACATATGGAGCATGGTCTAGGAGTTGCAGTATGTTATTCTTGGATGATTGGTTGAGTTGGTAAAAATAGATGGACCTCTATTTTTAGACATACAAGTCGAAGTCTATTTTTAGACTGCCTGTCTAAAAATAGGTCAGTCAAATATTATTAGCCCTTAATAATATTTGGACTATACACTTCAGTTTATCCTCTTGCAACACTTCAGTTGGAGCTACGGATGTGGCCCATGCACCTGACAGAAGGAATTACGCTATTCCTAGGGGTTTGGTGAGCTCATGCATGGTTGACTTCAGTTAGAACTCAAGTGGCGGAGTTTGGTGGAGTTGTGTTCGGTTTAACTTAGTTGAACTAGTTGTGTTTAGTTTAACTGGCTAATACACTAGAGATGAGTGGGGTGAATTAAATATTATTTAATTCACTAATTATTAACTCATTATTCAACTCAAGAACACATCAGTTGACTATAGTGCATGGACAGTTCAGTGAAGACCAGTGGAAGAGGTAGCTGAAAGGGTGAGTTTGCTATTAGTTGCGACATTAGTTGTGCATGAGATTAGCACAAGCATTGGAGGAGATTGCCCATGAGGATTGCGCAGTTGAAGCCAAGGAGATTCGAACTTGGATCTCTCATTACAACAAATTGGATTGCGCAGTAGAGGCAGGCAAATAGTGGATGAGTTTTGAACCTGTGACTTGTTCAAAACTGAGCTAGTTTGTCTGTAACTTTTGGAGACAGTACTGAGTACTTGTGAGGAGTATTGTACTAAGAATGTTACATGTTCTCTTCTATTATAATATACAAAATAGCTGGGGGTTTTCAGCTATAAGCTTTCCCCATTACATATTGTGTTTATGTGCGCATGCGACTGTTTCTATTTTCGCATATTGATGATCAATTGTAGAAGAGGTTATGTGTTATGCATGAATTCAAATTAGTGTGTGACCATGATAATCTCAGTGGATAAATCTTTATTATTCAGCAAATTTATACATGGTATTGGAGCGAATTGATCATCAGGATCTATTACAGTGATTACAATTTTATTTCGGTAGACAGAGTCTGTAACGGGCCAGGTAGCCTCTGGATCCATCCTTTCTTTGAAAGGTGATATATCCAGTAAATGCCCTTACAGTCGATCTCTGTGCTAAAAATAATTTGTTCTCATAGATCCAGAAGAAATTGAGTTTTTGAGCTTGGAATTCAAATTTTGCAGTAGATTGTTTTCTTGGTGCCGGAGTTGAAATGTCTTTCAACAGTTTGCGACTCAAGTATGCCCTTGAAGGCAGTTCGAATTATGTTGCATGGAAAGACCGGATGGAGGCGGTATTAGATGATAACAGGCTGAAGGAGTTCGTAGATGCTGAGGTCCCAAAGCCTACTGATGCTGCCCAAGTTGAGGCTTGGCAAAAGAAAATGGCGAAATGTCGAAGGATTCTGTTGGAGGGCGTGAAGGATCACATTGTATCCAGCCTGCATGGAAAAGCTTCTCCATATTTGATGTGGAAAGCGTTGACAGATCTATTCCAGAGCAAGAGCGACCAAAGGAAGCTGGCGCTCAAGGATAAACTCAGAAACATTAAGATGGAGAAAGGTGACAGTATCGCCAAGTACCTCACGAAGTTCACTCAATGCAAAGATGAGCTGGGAAGTGTGGGGGTGAATGTCAATGATGAGGACTTGGTGGACCTGGCTCTTCTTGGTCTTCCTAAGAGTTGGCATTCCTATCAGGACTCTGTCAATGGTCGAGGGAAGTTGCCGGGATGGGAGCGACTTTGGTCGGATCTCATGCAAGAGGAGATAAGGTGGACTACCAGGGACAGATCTTCATCAAAGGCATCTGATGAAGAAAATTTCGCTTTGGCTGCCAAAGCAAAGAAGGGGAAGAGCAAGAAAGCTTCTAAATCTGGTGCGAAAGGCAAGAAGCAAGACATGTCCAAGGTGAAGTGTTTTCACTGTCACCAACACGGACACTATGCCACAAATTGTCCGCAGAAGAAGAAAAATAAGAAGGTTGCTGGATCTGCAGCGGGAGAGGCATTGGCCTCCCAGTTTGAACTGGATTTTTCATTGATCGCATGCTTGGTCTCAAGTGTGATGGGATCAGTATGGTTCTTGGACAGTGGTGCGTCATTTCACATGACAGGAGATCGGGATATGTTTTCAGATCTGAAGGAAAAAATTCTTGGAATGCACATCGAGATGGGTGATGATGGTAGATACAGTGCGACTAGTATTGGTACCATTTCCTTTGAGAGGGAGTTTTGTAAACCCTTCATACTGAAGGAAGTTTTGCATTTTCCAGGATTGATGAAGAATGTGATCTCTGTGGCGATGTTGGAAGACAAGGGGTATGATGTGGTCTTGAACGAAGGAAAAGCTTTCCTGCGCAGTAAGACAACTGGAGAGACCCGGAAGATAGGGGTTCGAGTCAAGAACCTTTATCAGTTGCAAGTAGATGGCTGCGCAGAAATGGCATGCAAGGCGGGAGAAGTGGTGAGCCGGGATGATGATGGCGAGCTGTGGCACAGGAGATTGGGCCACCTTCACCATGGAGCTTTGAAGATACTGCAGCAGATTTCTATTGGGCTTCCTAAGGGCACTCTTGCGCAGTCAGATCAGTGCAAGGGGTGTACTTTAGGGAAGTATGTGAAAGCCACCTTTCACGAGAAGGATAGTCGCGCCACGACGATCCTTAAGAGAGTTCACACAGACATGTGTGGTCCTTTCTCAGTTGCTTCGACAGCAAAGCACAAGTATTATGTGATCTTTGTTGATGATTTCTCTCGAAAGTGCTGGATCTTCTTCATGCAGAAGAAGAGTGATACATTCGCGAATTTATGTGAGTTTAAAGCACTGGTCGAGAAGGAGTCGGGGAAGAAGGTGATTGCTCTAAGGAGTGATAACGGTGGTGAATTCATCTCGGCTGAATTCAAGGAGTTCTGCAGCACAGAAGGGATTCGAAGAGAGCTCATCGCACCCCATAACCCACAGCAGAACGGGGTGGCTGAGCGGAAGAACAGAACGATCGTGGGTGCTGCACGGGCGATGTTGCATGATCGGGGCCTACCCCTTCACTTGTGGGCTGAGGCATGCAATACAGCAGTGTATGTGCAGAACCGTTGTCCTCACAAGGTTCTTGGCATGAGTACACCGGAGGAGGCGTTTTCTGGCAAGAGGCCTGATATTTCTCATCTGAGAATTTTTGGCTCACCTATCTACATGCATGTGACGAAGGATGCCAGAAAGAAGCTGGATCTGACCGCAGAGGTTGGAATATTTGTGGGGTACACTGATACACCTCACAACTATCGATTATATTTTCTAGACAGTCGCAAGACTGTTGTGCGACGGGATATCAAGTTTCAGGAGGAGAAATCCATGTAGTGTTCGCTTGAGAGGGAGCCACACTTGCATGCAGATGAGGAGCTGTTAGTTCCTAAGGAGGAGCTTACGGATGTGGATCAGCCACAAGAGGAAGTTCAGGAGGTGGAAGAAACCACCCATGCAGTGCCAACCATCAGAGGGCGCATGCGCACTACAGAAGCTGAGCGACTGGCTCGAGATGCAGAGAAGGTTGTAGGACCACCTACAGCACAGTGCAGACAGAGGCAGTCACCGGATCGGTACATTGGATACATGGCTCTTGTGAGTCAATGTGTCGTGACGGAGCCATCCTCTTTTGAGGAAGCTGTGGAGGAACCCGCATGGGTTGATGCCATGATCGAAGAATATGATTCGATCGTCAGGAACAGTGCATGGGAGATTGTCCCAAGACCGGTTGGGAAATCAGTGGTGGGTTCGCGATGGATCTACAAGGTGAAGCAGGCGGCTGAAGGGAGTGTGGAGAAGTACAAGGCGAGATTTGTCGCCCGTGGCTTTTCACAGATCGAGGGGATTGACTATGAGGAGACTTTTGCACCTATCGCAAGGTACTCTTCCATACGGACGATCCTTGCTCTCTCAGCGCAGATGGGGTGGCACATTCATCAGATGGATGTGAAGACTGCGTTCCTCAATGGAGTTATTGATGAGGAGGTGTACATAGAGCAGCCTGAAGGTTTCGAGATCTTCAGCAGTGAGTCGCATGTGTGCCGACTCAAGAGAGCACTGTACGGGCTGAAGCAAGCACCTCGTGCTTGGTACACATGGATAGACAGTTACTTCACCGGACTTGGATTCTCCAAGAGTGAGGCGGATCCTAACCTATACCAGATTGTGGTGGAGGGGAAGTTGTTGATCATTGTACTATATGTAGATGATCTGATTTTGACGGGAGATGAGCTGTTGATACTTTCATGCAAGGAGGATCTTGCTAGAGAGTTTGAGATGAAGGACTTGGGCCTCCTTCATTATTTCCTGGGATTGGAAATTTGGCAGCGCAGTGATGGACTATTTGTTTCTCAGGGTAAGTATGCCCGGGAGATACTGGAGAAGTTCAACATGCATGGCTGCAAGCTTGTTGATACTCCTCTTCCTGGTGGTTGGAGGAAGGAGGATGCTACTTCAGCGGAGGTAGTGGATGCCACTGTCTATCGACAGTTGGTGGGGTCGCTTATGTATCTGGTCAATACACGACCCGATATATGCTATGCTATTAACCAGCTTTCGCAAGCTATGGTTAAGCCTACCAAGATCTTCTGGAAGGCAGGCAAGCATGTATTTCGTTATATTAGTGGCACATCGGGATATGGTCTATGGTACAGCAGGAGGTTGGAGCGAAGCTTAGCGGCTTCACTGATGCAGAGTGAATTAAATATTATTTAATTCACTAATTATTAACTCATCATTCAACTCAAGAACACATCATTTGACTGCAGTGCATGGATAGTTCAGTGAAGACTAGTGGAAGAGGTAGATGAAAGGGTGAGTTTGCTATTAGTTGCGACATTAGTTGTGCATGAGATTTGCACAAGCATTGGAGGAGATTTCCCATGAGGATTGCGCAGTTGAAGCCAAGGAGATTCGAACTTGGATCTCTCATTACACCAACTTGGATTGCGCAATAGAGGCAGGAAAATAGTGGATGAGTTTTGAACCTGTGACTTGTTCAAAACTGAGCTAGTTTGTGTGTAACTTTTGGAGACAATACTGAGTACTTGTGAGGAGTATTGTACTGAGATTGTTACATGTTCTCTTCTATTATAATATACAAAATAGCTGGGGGTTTTCAGCTATAAGCTTTCCCTATTACATATTGTGTTTATGTGCGCATGCGACTGTTTCTATTTCCGAAAATTCATGATCAATTGTAGAAGAGGTTATGTGTTATGCATGAATTCAAATTAGTGTGTGACCAGGATAATCTCAGTGGATAAATCTTCATTATTCAGTAAATTTCTACAATGAGAACTCCATGTAATTGCTCTTTTCTGAGTTTGTCCAGATTTTCACTGTATTCTAAGACCGATACCTTTGGGTTGAATCTCCCTGGTAACGTTATAAGAATCTTCTGTATAATATTCTTCTCGTCAACTGGCTCTCCCAATCCTTCCAGAGTATTGGTTATTTCATCAATGTATTGAAAGTATGCAGCAATGTTGCAATCTTCTTTCATTCTGAGTTGCTCAAAATTTCTCTATAGATTTGAAGCTTTGCTTCTTTGACATTTGAGTCACCTGCATATATATTCTCAAGCTTGTTCCATACATTTTTGGCGGTTTTACAACCCAACACCTTATGATAGGCAGATTCAATATGTCCACTACTAATAATATTCTTTGCTTTTGCATCATTTACCAAATTCTTCTTACCTTGTTCATCCGCAGTTGATGTAAATCCATTTTGAACAGTGTACCATACTTCGTAACCTTGCGCCAAGAGATAGACCTCCATTCTTCCTTTCCAAATTGCATAATTATTTTCATTGAATAGAGGTACACCATTTTTGGTATACTCCATGACCTCCTTCCAGCTGTTAAACTATTATTGAAGGAACCAAGCTCTGAAACCAATTGTTGGAAATACTGGGGGGGGGGTGAATCATTATTTCTTTCAATTAGAGCATTAGTTAATCTTCAATTATTATCAGTGTTTGTACAATGATAGCAGCAAACAAGAGGAACACAAGTGCACACAGTTTTTAAGGTGGAAACCCACTCCGAGACAAAAACCACCTAATGCTTTTCTAATAATTATTTTCAACTCCAATTGAAAATAAAGCTCCAACTTCCTAGAATCTAGAAAAACATTCTTCTCCAGCTCCCACTGGATGGACGCTCCAACGCCCGAGATTCTTCAGTAGTCACTGAATGGATGCCTCAACACCCAATGAGCTACAACTCACCCTAGCACCACCCTACCACCCTATAGAAGAATAAAAGAAGAATGGACTCCCGTACCAGGGAAAATGGTCCACTTTACAATGATATAGAATGATGTAGAAGAAGAAGATATACTAAACCATAACCCCAACTTTGACACAACCAGCTAATGATGATCCTAGACCTCCCAACACTGCCTCTTCAACCCTTGGCAAATAGACACTAGTACAATTTGTACAATAATGTATTTACAATGATTAAGTACAATGATACCTTTACAATGATTGTATGCAGTGCTGCCCACTTGAATACTTCATATGATGAAAATCTTGCTGTTGTTACGCACCTTGGTTGCTGCTCTTGTCATGCTACCCTCTGCTTCACCTTGTTTTGCTTTTCTTCCGTAGAAATTATGGTCCTTTGCAATCCTTGACAACACATGATCTAGCTTTTTCTTGCCTTCTAGGATCTCGATATTGAATCTTGTGTATCTTTGTTATTTTAGATCCTCAATATCTTATTTTCAGTCTTGTAGTAGTCCTCTGAGTCTTATTTCCAATGCCATAGGTCTGACCCAATTTGGATTCTTCAAGAGATAGTTATACCCAATTTCTCACACTGCCCTAATTATGGACTGTTTCAGAAGAGCGCACTTGTACGGCGTGCCACGTGTCATTTCTTCTTTATTTTTCTCTGAAATTGATAGAAAAAAAAAAAAAAATTGTGCACTATATACCATTTTTTACAGAATTCCAATCCGATACTAAGAGAGATATTTATGACAATTTTACAGAGGTCACTTCTTTGAGATGAATTTCAGGAGCCTGCAAAAACCCTTACTTCCACAGATCATATCTTCAAAAATATTGCACAAATTGATCTCAAATTTTTACTGCAGCTTCCTCAAGATTTCGGCTACGTCTCATAAAATTTTCAGATTCTGAGCCTTCGTAGAAAAAAAGTTAGAGTGAAAATTCCACGATAACCTATTTCAGATGGTCAAATCCCATGCATAAGGAGGAAATGAAGATCACAATTTATATGAATGCTTAAGTTCAGAGGGGCTTCAACAAGTGAACGTGGGAGGGATCTTAGGAGCTTAAAAAATATTAATTATGACTTTTCAATGACCCATTCCCCAAACCCATGGGGTTTTAGCCCACTAACTAGGGGTACAAACTTCAAACATGAATATCTCTCAAACCATGAAGAATTACATGGCGTGCCATATATCAACGGAAACATCTCGACAAGTAGAAACCATCAAAATAATTATTGACAAAGAATATATTAATTTGGTAGGTAAAAATTCCCATGCAGTATTGGGTTAGCCAGTGCTGCTTGGGTTGACATCAATGACAACCGCTGATCAACAATCTCCCCCTTTGGCATTGATGGCAACACAAGTACTCCCCCTGCAATCGTGACACCTCTTCCTACAACATTCTCTCCCCCTTTGACATCAATGGCAAAGGGTAACTCCCCCTGAAACACAACCATCCTGCGGACCTGTACACACTTCCACTCACACTGACACACAACCGTCCTGCAGACCTGTACACACTTCCACTCCCCCTTTATATTCTGAAAAAGGAAAATCTAATGAGAACTTGGGAGAATCCCAATCTTCTGGCAAAGATATTCCAATGCTCGCGAATATTTAATATGTGATTCTTTTGGTGCTTCTTGGAATCTTACTACTTATCCAACTGCTTGCATAACATTTAGTCGGGAGGCTATTACATATAGAAGACTACTAATCATAGATCTGTACAACCTTTGATCCACATCCTTAGGTGAGTCGTCAATGCTCAATTTGCAACCAAGTAAAGACATCTCTAAATCACTTTGCACCTTTGTACCAAAATTCTTACTTAGTCGATCATCATTTCTACCAATTATTATATCACCCTCTTTAGCTATTAGACATGCTTTAGTTGCTTCATCTAGAACATATATGTCGTTTGGAGCTCGACTTGTTGTAGCCACAATTTCACCATACACGTCTTTCCTAATTTCACATTTCGTGGAGTTGAATAATATTGTGTGTACTTGATCACACATTTGTCCAACACTGAGCAAATTGTGATTCATGTTTTCAACCAATAGAACATTCTGTATTAGAACATCTTTTCTTCCGAGAATGACAGTACCTGATCTCATAAAATTTGAAGATCCATCATTTCCAAAGGACACAGTTCCATCCTTCTTCTCTTTCAAAGATACAAATTTATTTCTATCTCCAGTCATATGTGTTGAGCAACCGCTATCAACATACCACACATATTTGTTCTTTTGAGCCTTGAGAGCGAGACCACAATTATCATTCTTCTTCTTCTTCCATGTTCGTTCATTCTGTGGCTTTGAAGATACTTCTAGAGGATTTTCAAGTCTGTAGTCTTTGGCTATGTGTCCAAAGTTTCGACATTTGTAACATTCAATATTATTTCTTAAATGTTCAAATCTATTGATATTTCGCTAAGTCCTACGAGGTTCATATTTGACAGATCTCTTGGAATTGTATTCATTCCTAGGGTACGTGCAACATTCTACAACTTTATGACAAAATTTTCCACATGAATAACAGTAGCCATAAAAAATATGTTGGTACGTGGATGGAAATTTTTGTCGAGGAATTGTCTTCCAAGTTTGTTCTTGTGAATCTTGTCCAATGAAGTCTACATGCATGTTAGATCTCATAGGTTCATTGTATTTTGTTGTAGAAGGTCCTGCTTCTTCTTCTTTGTAACCAATGCCAATTTTGTCATTGTAAGATCGTTGATTGTTGATGAGTTCTTCCAATGCCTTTGAGTTGTTGGCATAGTTTTGGATAGTTTTTCCTTTCTTCACTTCCTCACGCAGTGAGACTACTTTGGCTTCTAATTCTTCCCTTTCTTGGTTGCTTTCTTCCAACTTCTTTTGAAGTGACTCTTCAATACATTTTTGATCTTCAACTTCAATTTTGAGACCTTGAACTTGTTCTTCAAGAGTTTTGGAATGGATCTTCTCTGCCTTGAGATATTTTATAAGCTTGATTGCTTCCTCATAAAATTTGTCTATGGTCCATCCTTCTTCTTCGTTGTTTGATACCTCTTGCTTATTGTGCTTGGGTTTATTGTGCTTGGCCATAAACAATACTCTCTCATTGGCTTCTTCTTCACTATCATTGTCTTCATCAGATGATGAGCTATCTTCTTTAGAGAGAAAGTTCCTTTTGGATCCTTGCTTGTTGAATTTCTTAAAGCCTTTCTTTCTTTTTGAGTTTCCATTTCTTTTGTTTGGACATTTTTATGCAAAATGCCCAACCTCATTACATTTGAAACATATCAATGGAAGTTTACCTTTGAATTGTCCCTTACCAATTTGTAGTTTTCTCGTGAAGTAAGCATATTCTTCATCTGAAAGACATTCTTCATCATCTCCCTTTTCTTCACACTTGCAGGTGCATGTCTTTTCAATTGAAGGTTGTTTATCCTTATTGGTTTTCTTAGATGCAACGAACGCAGTTTCTAGATGTGAAGTACCCTCTTCTTCATCAAGTCTCATTTCATATGCTACGAGAACTCTGTGTAATTCCTCTTTGCTAAGTTTGTCAAGATTTGCACTGTATTCTAAGACCGATACCTTTGGGTTGAATCTCCCTGGTAACGTTCTAAGAATCTTTCGTATAATAGTCTTCTCATCAACTAGCTCTCCCAATCCTTCCAGAGTATTGGTTATTTCATCAACGTATTGAAAGTATGTAGCAATGTTGCAATCTTCTTTCATTCTGAGTTGCTCAAATTTTTCTCTATAGATTTGAAGCTTTGCTTCTTTGACATTTGAGTCACCTGCATATATATTCTCAAGCTTGTCCCATACATTTTTGGCAGTTTTACAACCCAACACCTTATGATAGGCAGATTCAATAAGTGCATTGATAATAATATTCTTTTCTTTTGCATCATTTACCAAATTCTTCTTACCTTGTTCATCCGCAGTTGATGTAAATCCATTTTGAACAGTGTCCCATACTTCGTAACCTTGCGCCAAGAGATAGACCTCCATTCTTCCTTTCCAAAGTGAATAATTATTTTCATTGAATAGAGGTACACCATTCTTGGTATACTCCATGACCTCCTTCCATCTGTTAAACTATTATTGAAGGAACCAAGCTCTGAAACCAATTGTTGGAAATACTGAGAGGGGGGGTGAATCAGTATTTATTTCAATTAGAGTATTAGTTAATCTTCAATTATTATTAGTGTTTGTACAATGATAGCAGCAAACAAGAGGAACACAAATGCACACAGTTTTTAAGGTGGAAACCCACTCCGGGACAAAAACCACCTAATTCTTTTCTAATAATTCTTTTCAACTCTAATTGAAAATAAAGCTCCAACTTCCTAGAATCTAGAAAAGCATTCTTCTCCAACTCCCACTGGATGGACGGTCCAACGCCCGAGATTCTTCAGTAGTCACTGAACGGGTGCCCCAACACCCAATGAACTACAACTCACCCTAGCACCACCCTACCACCCTATAGAAGAATAAAAGAAGAATGGACTCCTGTACCAGGCAAAATGGTCCACTTTACAATGATATAGAATGATGTAGAAGAAGAAGATATACAAAACCATAACCCCAACTTTGACACAACCACCTAATGATGATCCTAGACCTCCCAACACTGCCTCTTCAACCCTTGGCAAATAGACACTAGTACAATTTGTACAATAATGTATTTACAATGACTAAGTACAGTGATACCTTTACAATGATTGTATGCAGTGTTTCCCACTTGAAGACTTCATATGATGAACTTCTCGCTGTTGTTATGCACCTTGGTTGCTGCTATTGTCATGCTACCCTCTACGGCACCTTGTTTTTCTTTTCTGCCATAGAAATTCTGGTCCTTTGCAATCCTTGACAACACATGATCTAGCGTTTTCTTGCCTTCTAGGAGCTCGATAATGAATCTGGTGTATCTATGTTATTTTAGATCTTCAATATCTAATTTTCAGTGTTATAGTATTCCTATGAGTCTTCCTTCCAATGCCAAAGGTCTGACCCAATTTGGATTCTTTAAGAGAGAGTTATATCCAATTTCTCACACTGCCCTAATTATGGATTGTTTCAGAAGAGCGCACTTGTACGACGTGCCACATGTCATTTTTTCTTCATTTGCCTATAAAATTGATAGAGAAAAAACTACAGACTGTGCACTATCTACCACGTTTTATGGAATTCCAATCTGATACTCAGAGAGAGATTTATGACAATTTTACCAACGTCACTTATTTGAGATGAATTTCAGGAGCCTGCAAAAACCCTTACTTCCACAGATCATATCTCCAAAAATCTTGTGCAACTTGATCTGAAATTTTTGCTGCAGCTTCCTCAAGATTTCGGGCTTCTCCTCATAAAAATTTCATCTTTTGAGCCTTCATAGAAAAAAATCTAGAGCGAAAATGCCACGATAACGTGTTTCAGATGGTCAAATCCCATGGATAAGGAGGAAATGAAGATCACAATTTATATGAATGCTTAAGTTCGAGGGGCTTCAACAAGTGAACGTGGGAGGGATCTTAGGAGCTTAAAAAATATTAATTATGACTTTTCAATGACCCATGCCCCAACCCCATGGGGTTTTATCCCACTAACTGGGGGTACAAACTTCAAACATGAATATCTCTCAAACCGTGAAGAATTACATGGTGTGTCATATATCAACGAAAACATCTCGACAAGTAGAAACCATCAAAAACATTATTTACCCAGAATATATTAATTTGGAAGGTCAAATTTCCCATGCAATATTAGGTTAGCCCCTGGTGCTGCTTGGGTTGACATCAATGACAACCGCTGATCAACAATCTCCCCCTTTGGCATTGATGGCAACACAAGTACTCCCCCTGCGATCATGACCCCTCTTCCTACAACATTCTCTCCCCCTTTGACATCAATGGCAAAGGGTAACTCCCCCTGAAACACAACCATCCTGCGGACCTGTACACACTTCCACTCATGCTGACACACAACCGTCCTTCAAACCTGTACACACTTCCACTCCCCATTTATATTCTGAAAAAGGAAAATCTAATGAGAACTTGGGAGAATCCCAAGCTTCTGGCAAAGATATTCCAATGCTCGTGAATATTTAATATGTGATTCTTTTGGTGCTGCTTGGAATCTTGCTACTTGTCCAACTGCTTGCATAACATTTGGTCGGGAGGATGTTACATATAGAAGAATACTAATCATAGATCTGTACAACCTTTGATCCACATCCTTAGATGAGTCATCAATGCTCAATTTGCAACCAAGTAAAGACATCTCTAAATCACTTTGCACCTTTGTAGCAAAATTCTTACTTAGTCGATCATCATTGCTACCAATTATTATATCATCCTCTTTAGCTATTAGACATGCTTTAGTTGCTTCATCTAGAACATATATGTCGTTTGGAGCTCGACTTGATGTAGCCACAATTTCACCATACACGCCTTTCCTGATTTCACATTTCGTGGAGTTGAATAGTATTGTGTGTCCTTGATCACACATTTGTCTAACACTGAGCAGATTGTGATTCATGTTTTCAACCAATAGAACATTCTTGGCTAGAACATATTTTCTTCCAAGAGTGACAATACCTGATCCTATAACATTTGAAGATCCATCATTTCCAAAGGACGTGGTTCCATCCTTCTTCTCTTTCAGAGATACAAATTTATTTCTATCTCCATTCATATGCATTGAGAAACCGCTATCAACATACCACACATCTTTGTTCTTTTGAGCCTTGAGAGCGAGAGCACAATTATCAATCTTCTTCTTCTTCCATGTTCATTAATTCTGTGGCTTCGAAGATTCTTCTGGAGGATTTTCAAGTCTGTAGTCTTTGGCTATGTGTCTTAAAGTTTTGACATTTGTAACATTCAATATTATTTCTTAAATGGTCAAATATATTGATATTTCGCTGAGCCCTGGGAGGTTCATATTTGATAGATCTCCTAGAATTGTATTCATTCCTAGGGTACGTGCGACATTCTATAGCTTTATGACCAAATTTTCCACATGAATAACAGTAGCCATAAAAAATATGTTGGTACCTGGATGGAAATTTTCGTCGAGGAATTGTCTTCCAAGGTTGTTCTTGTGAATCATGTCCAATGAAGTCTACATGCATGTCAGATCTCATAGGTTCATTGTATTTTGTTGCATAAGGTACTGCTTCTTCTTCTTCTTTGTAACCGATGCCAGTTTTGTCATTGTAAGATCGTTGATTGTTGATGAGTTCTTCCAATGCCCTTGAGCTATTGGCATAGTTTTAGATAGTTTTTCCTTTCTTCACTTCCTCACACAGCGAGACTACGTCGGCTTCTAATTCTTCCCTTTCTTGGTTGCTTTCTTCCAACTTCTTTTAAAGTGACTCTTCAATGCATTTGTGTTCTTCAACTTCAATTTTTAGACCTTGAACTTGTTCTTCAAGAGTTTTGGAACAGATCTTCTCTGCCTTGAGATCTTTTATAAGCTTGATTGCTTCCTCATAAAATTTGTCTATGCTCCATCCTTCTTCTTCGTTGTTTGATACCTCTTGCTTATTGTGCTTGGCCATAAACAATACTCTCTCATTGGCTTCTTCTTCACTATCATTGTCTTCATCGGATGATGAGCGATCTTCTTTAGAGAGAAAGTTCCTTTTGGATCCTTGCTTGTTGAATTTCTTAAAGCCTTTCTTTCTTTTTGAGTTGCCATTACTTTTGTTTGGACATTTTGCTGCAAGATTCCCAACCTCATTAAATTTGAAACATATCAATGGAAGTTTACCTTTGAATTATCCCTTACCAATTTGTAGTTTTCTCGTGAAGTAAGCACATTCTTCATCTGAAAGACCTTCTTCATCATCTCCCTTTTATTCACACTTGCAGGTGCATGTCTTTTCAATTGAAGGTTGTTTATCCTTATTGGTTTTCTTAGATGCAATGAACGCAGTTTCTAGATGCGAAGTACCCTCTTCTTCATCAAGTCTCATTTCATATGCTATGAGAACTCCATGTAATTCCTCTTTGTTGAGTTTGTCCAGATTTGCACTATATTCTAAGACCGATACCTTTGGGTTGAATCTCCCTGGTAACGTTCTAAGAATCTTCCGTATAATAGTCTTCTCATCAACTGGCCCTCCCAATCGTTCCAGAGTATTGGTTATTTCATCAACGTATTGAAAGTATGCAGCAATGTTGCAATCTTCTTTCATTCTGAGTTGCTCAAATTTTTCTCTATAGATTTGAAGCTTTTCTTCTTTGACATTTGAGTCACCTGCATATCTATTCTCAAGCTTTTCCCATACATTTTTGGCAGTTTTACAACCCAACACCTTATGATAAGCAGATTCAATAATTCCACTGATAATAATATTCTTTGTTTTTGCATCATTTACCAAATTCTTCTTACCTTGTTCATCCGCAGTTTATGTAAATCCATTTTGAACAGTGTCCCATACTTCGTAACCTTGCACCAAGAGATAGACCTCCATTCTTCCTTTCCAAAGTGCATAATTATTTTCATTGAATAGAGGTACACCATTTTTGGTATACTCCATGACCTCCTTCCAGCTGTTAAACTGATATTGAAGGAACCAAGCTCTGAAACCAACTGTTGGAAATACTGAGAGGGGGGGTGAATCAGTATTTCTTTCAATTAAAGCATTATTTAATCTTCAATTATTATCGGTGTTTGTACAATGATAGCAGCAAACAAGAGGAACACAAATGCACACAGTTTTTAAGGTGGAAACCCGCTCCGAGACAAAAACCACCTAATGCTTTTCTAATAATTCTTTTCAACTCCAATTGAAAATAAAGCTCCAACTTCCTAGAATCTAGAAAAGCATTCTTCTCCAGCTCCCACTGGATGGATGCTCCAATGCTCGAGATTCTTCAGTAGTCAACTGAATGGATGCCCCAACACCCAATGAGATACAACTCACCCTAGCACCACCCTACCACCCTATAGAAGAATAAAATAAGAATGGACTCCCATACCAGGGAAAATGGTCCACTTTACAATGATATAGAATGATGCAGAAGAAGAAGATATACTAGACCATAACCCCAACTTTGACACAACCACCTAATGATGATCCTATACCTCCCAACACTACCTCTTCAACCCTTGGCAGATAGACACTAGTACAATTTGTACAATAATGTATTTACAATGACTAAGTACAATGATACCTTTACAATGATTGTATGCAGTGCTGCCCACTTGAAGTCTTCATATGATGAACTTCTTGCTACTGTTATGCACCTTGGTTGTTGCTCTTATCATGCTACCCTCTGCTACACCTTGCTTTTCTTTTCTACCATAGAAAGTCTGGTCCTTTGCAACCCTTGACAACACATGATCTAGCTTTTTTTTGCCTTCTAGGAGCTCGATATTGAATCTGGTGTATCTCTGTTATTTCAGATCTTCAATATCTAATTTTCGGTCCTGTATTATTCATCTGAGTCATCTTTCCAATGCCACAGGTTTGACCCAATTTGGATTCTTCAAGAGAGAGTTATACCCAATTTCTCACACTTCCCTAATTATGGACTGTTTCAGCAGAGCGCACTTGTACGGCATGCTACATATCACTGTTTCTTCATTTGCCTCTGAAATTGATAGAGTGAAAACTAAATACTGTGCACTATTTGCCACTTTTTATGGAATTCCAATCCGATACTCAGAGAGAGAGTTATGACGATTTTACCAAGGTCACTTCTTTGAGATGAATTTCAGGAGCCTGCAAAAACCCTGACTTCCACAGATCATATCTCCAAAAATATTGTGCACCTTGATCTAAAAATTTTACTGCAGCTTCCTCAGGATTTCGGCTTCGCCTCATAAAAATTTCAGTTTCTGAACCTTCGTAGAAAAAAAGTTAGAGCGAAAATACCACGATGACCTGTTTCAGATGGCCGAATCCCATGCATAAGGAGGAAATGAAGATCACAATTTATATGAATGCTTAAGTTGAGAGGGGCTTCAACAAGTGAACGTGGGAGGGATATTAGGAGCTTAAAAAATATTAATTATGACTTTTCAATGACCCATGCCCCAACCCCATGGGGTTTTAGCCCACTAACTGTGGGTACAAACTTCAAACATGAATATCTCTCAAACCGTGAAGAATTACATGGCGTGCCATATATCAACGGAAACATCTCGACAAGTAGAAACCATAAAAAGCATTATTTACCCAGAATATATTAATTTGGTAGGTCAAAATTTCCATGCAATATTGGGTTAGCCCCTGGTGTTGCTTGGGTTGACATCAATGACAACCGCTAATCAACATTTTCCTATTTTAAAATTGAATCAAGTTTGACGTAATAAGAATTCACAGTTATCTACTTTTCCTTAATGTTCTGTCATTTACCTTCTTAGAATAGAAATATCAATTAATTGTATCAATAGATGTTCCTATAGATCATTTCGAGAATATGATTCTAAACTAAATGATTGAATGTCTAATTCATACAATTATTGAGCTTTTCTTCTACACATTTTACTTGCTTTCTAGGAATTTAGAAACTGAGGTATAATTGATTTCTCATACAACATCTCAAGAGGGTAATAATTCACTTTGAATGATGGAGTAAATCAAATATACATTAGTTTTTTACAGTTAAGCTTTACATGTTTTCACATTTACTTTTAGATCGTCATTTAATTGTATCATTGATGTTCCTAAAGGTCATTCCAAGAAATTGATTCAATCATTTTTATATATTGAATGATTGAATGTGTAGTGCCCCACTCTAGTTGATTGGAAGTAATATGACATTAACTTTATTTAGCCCTAAGGCCCACACTTTATTCTTTGAGGACCTCAGGTTGAGGATCCGAACACTTGAATCTATTATTAGTGGATTTGATGGTTATGTATGTTCTTTATTGATACTGTGATGATGACATCATTAATGGTTATGTATGTTCTCTATTGATATGATTGTAGCATTAATGGATATGCATGTTCTCTATTGATATCGTGATGATGATAAACTTGATGGATAGGTATGTTTTATTTTGAAGTTACGATGATGATGGCTTTGATGGATATGTTAATTTCCCATTGATGTTATGATTATGATAACCATGATGGATGTGTCCCCTATGTTAGCTACTTACATTAGTTCTGATTCAAAATGAATAACGATGTGAATGACTCGGTTATGTTGATGTTGCTATTATGATAATGACTAACACTGAGAAACTATTTTAATGATGATTATTGAGTATGACAGGAAACCACTAGAGGCACTCGCATATGAGGGGTTAACAACATCTTGTTTGATAGAAATTAATATTTTGTCTTTGAAATCCTAAGTTTAGTTTGACACTTGCTATATATATATATATATATATATATATATACTCGCTCTGATGATATGTCAGTGGTTTCAAGAACATGTTAGTTGTCTGGCCGAATGACTCACATATGGGTGATGGGGTTGTACAATTAGATGGAACTGCATGGGAGGGGTGGGACAATGTTCCTGATCTCACCTACTAGCACTCCCGTCATGACAGAGGCTAGAAAGGTTTACCTTCGCCTTGCAGATCACGATGTCGTGGGGGCAGGTCCCAAATTTAGGTCGCTCACAAGGATTTTCTGGGGGGCGCACATTAAGGCAGATTCCTTGACCTCCAGCACCATTAGTCTCACTATAGCAGGTGACATACGCGATAATAGTGGTCTCTGTCGTTGCACCTATAATTTCCTCTCATAGCCATTGGATGCTTGAAGGGCAAGTGGCGTGGCACCCTTGGAACTTCACGAGAAATTCTTCAAGGGCACGACCAACTTGGCACCCTTGGCATCACAAATAAATTGTTAGGCATGGCACCCTTAGAACTTCGAATGGAAGTTCTTGAAGGGCATGACCAACTTGACACCCTCGACATCAGTAAAAAGATGCTAATAAATATAATCAAGATATGAAAATCCTACTAATTCATATCAAGTGGTAAATGATGTTATAACCAAGGAAATTAAATCATGAATAAAAATTAGTATAAGGGAAGAATAGGAAGAAATAAATATTTTACCATGATAGCTCTACCTTTCCATGTTAAAACAAAATATTAAGTGGATAATGTACATAAGTAACTTAATTAGGAAAAAGGGGGAAGGAGGGACATAGAGTTAAGTATACATATTAATCATAAAATAGTTAAAAACTTCATTAAGAGAAGAGAGTGGTGAATTAAAATAAGATTAATAAATTAAAATTGGAGAAATCTAGAGAACCTCTATGTGGCAAGAACCAATATAAGAATATCCATCTAAGAGGAAAATTGAGTTAAATTAGGAGGTAGTTAGGGGACCAAATCTGAGACTTATCTGTTAACTTCAGTAATAAAAAAAAATTAAGGAGTAGGAAAAGGGGGATCAAGAGACAACTAGGAGAAGAAATAGGAAGCCTTGTTGGGGTGAGGAAAATACTATTTTAAATTAATATTTAAGTAAATGATTTTCGAGAGTCTTGGTGAGAGGGTGACACATGGGTGGGTGAATAATAAAATATTGGATTAATAAAAAATAATTAATTATGCATGAAATACCAAGTGTCACCTATGAATCCTGCTATAAAAGAAGGGACAAGCCATGGGGAAAATGAACTTTTTGCTTACCCTATTGTTGGATGGAGGAGATTATGTCGTTGTGAGTGTTTACGAGCTATAGTTGAGTTTGGTGAGGTAGAGGACTTAATAGAGGGGACCCTTGAGCAAGGGAGTGCTCACCTCTATTAGCTAGCACATTTTCTTCATTGTACAACCCCATTGGAACTCGGGGGTCCGTGAGAAAGGAGAGTACCCAAGGAGTAGGCTAGGAGGTCAACTGGTGGGTTATTGTTTTTGGATTAAGCACAGAAACATTCACGCTTGGAGGTAGACGGTTCAACAAGGGAGCGCAAGTAGCGGAAAGTCAAGATTGAGTCTAGTCTCTTGGTGAATGGTACATATGTTATTTATAATGTTTTCTTTATATGACTACCTTGTGCCTATAATTAACATGTAAAATATATGTATGTGCAATGAATTTAAATTCATGGATGTTAATATAAGTGATTAATATTTATGAGTTTCCAATGTTGTATGCTTATGGTTTTATTCCTAGTTTACTGTATTCTAAAAAAAAAAAGGTAAAGCATAGGGTTGGTCCCTACACTTGGTATCAGAGCTTTAAGTTCACACATTGGGCCTATGAACCCTTGGCACCTTATATATATATATATATATATATATATATATTAAAAAGAGGTGACATGATTCACAGACAGATTTTGTATATAAATCTATAAATACTTAGCTTCACATACATGATTATCAGGTATTCAGTAACTAATTTGACTCTGGTTATCTCCCAACTCAAGATTTCGAGAAATAACTCTCCCAAGGATCAACTCACTACTATCATCTCTCCATTTTTTTGTTTTCGCATATACATAGCTAAAATAGCGCATTTGATCTTAGTCTATCCCTAAAACCTCCATCAATATTGAGATTGAGTGTTGGTGTTATCATAAAATTGATGAGTGAGTAATCAAACCTTTTTAATTTTATTAACTATTTTGAAAGAGAACTTAAAAAAAAAAAAATGTAATGAAAACTTTTCTAACCCATGATTGTAAATGTATAAGTTATTAATATGGTCGTTGCATTAGCATAATAGAATCAAGTTCATAATTGTGACTGGGAAAATATTATAATAAATGAATAAAATAAATTATTAGTTCACTATTTTATCATATTATTTTCAAATAATAAATATAAATGAAAACAATAATAAATTAATAAATTTATCTAAAAATAAAAATTAAAAAATAAGTAAATAATTGAGTTATCTATATTTAAGATGATAATAAAACTCTGAATTAAAATTATGTTTTTTTATTTATTTATATTTTATATATTTTTCATAGAACTTTTTTCACTCTTATATATATTTTTACTTTTCACAGAATTTGTTTTCACTCTTATATATTTTTTATGATTCTCAAGAATTAAGAGAATGTGCATAGCTCTCTAGTGAAAATAGACCTCTATATTTATAGAAACCAAACCACCCTCCATCCTTTGGGCCATAGCCTCAATGTGTCACTGAGTAAAGGTATTTCTTGGATTTCTAAATATTTCTAATAATCAAAATAAAGATGACTTGCCAAAATAATCTCTGGAAAAGCAGATATGCATAGTTTTTCCCTTTTTATCCCATGCAACATTCATTTCCAGCCAACTCTAGCACCTCTCCTGCGAGATATTCAAGAACTACAACAATAGAATCATGAACAACACTGGACCTGGAATGGGCAGCTGCAACATTAGAATCATAAACAAAACAACCGCGGACATGGAATGGGTGGTTGCAGCATTAGAATGATCTTTCCTTTGCATTGACATCCCTATTGGCATTCCCCTCTATAATGGAATATTGCCTACCACCATTAAAATCTTGAACTATATTGTTCATCTTAGCTACCGGGACCATGGAATGACTGCCAACATTAATATTAAAATCGTTGGTAGATTACTAACTTTTTTTAGCAGTAATGAGCTGGTGATCCATTTCCAATGTTTCTTTATGCGTTGCTGAATTTGAAATATCCATGTTATGGATGGAAGCTGATAATTCATTCCCGCTCACCCATAAGCTAACTTCCTCCTCCGCTGACTCGTTTGCACCTGCAAATTGCTTGTAAATGGGAGCTCCTCCTTTGACACTCTTGACATACCTTTCTGTCTTAAAAAACCTGACAATATGTCCGACAGGAACTGAAGACCTCCTCTGACAATCTTTGAGCTCCGGGAAACAAATTTCTTACATGAGTTGATTTCCCTTTTCCTGCCATTGCTTAAGCGCTGGAAGAAAATAAAGCTACTCGCCATTGCTTAATCGTAGGAAGAAAATAACCCTATTCCTCCTCTTATAGATAAAAAAATACTTCCCTCAAAGAAATTTTGTGCGGCCATGGTAATGATCGAACCTGTCCACTCCACTGAAGTGACAGTGAATTTCTAAATGAGATTATGTGCGAATGTAGTGCACAGAACCTTTGCCACATTGCAATCAGTAATTAATAAACAATTGTGAAAATATTGAATTCCATATTTCAATAACTTGCCTACTGAAGGATAACTCCAGTTGTTTTAAATTAGTATTAAAATTCATGAAGGTGAATCAAACATGTAACCCTCAGATCTTCAATCCAGCACTTGTTAACTTTGAATCAAACCAAATTCCTTGCTCTTCATTAGATACACTAAGGTATGGAATTAAACGTTCCAACCAAACTTTCTAATATGGAGTTATGTTACAACCAAACTTTCTCATCTAGAATAACTCCACCGAAGTACGAAAATAAATTCTCTAACTAAAATATGTCTTTAATTAAATTTCACAAATTATAGAATTCCAAAATAGATCATCAAATTTTATAAAAAAATAGAAAAAAATAATTGAATACGCTTTATCAATAAGTTTATCTTAATATCTAGATGAAAAAAAAAAATCTGTAATTAAAGTTCATTTAGTTTATAATTTCTGAAATGTTTTATGTAATTTGCAACTTAATTTTTGAAATGTTTCATGTAATTTGTAACTTACAAAGTACTTGATGGTTGATTGGATTTATAACAGATTTGTGATTGTTTCTTTTGTTTTTTTTTATATAACTTTTAGTAGGATTTTTCAATCCAGCAAGGTTCAAGAGTAGATATTTTTAGAATAATTACATTTTAACCATATTTACGTGATATTTTCACAATTATTTGAAAACAAATAAATAAATGAAAAACATAAGGGCTTCCCTATAATACAAAGCTATAAACAACTATGGTCTTTAAGTGGGCTTATATACTCTTACATGGAGTCGTGTTATACTAGTTTGTGGAATATAATTTGTATCTTATCTAGTCTATATTTCTATAGGAGTAAGTTCATATAAATGGTGGACTAATTATAAGAATTTAATCTCACATTCATGCTTTAATGTATGAAGGGTTTCTCTATGAGGGCTTATATACTCTTACATGGAGTCGTGTTATACTAGTTTGTGGAATAGAATTTTTATCTTATCTAGTATATATTTCTATAGGATTAAGTTCGTATAAATGGTGGACTAATTATAAGAATTTAATCTCACATTCATGCTTTAATGGATGAAGGGTTTCTCTATGAGGGCTAAATCTGGCGAATCTTATTTTCTTGAAGTTTGTTATGCTTATACTCACTTAGATCGAATGGAAAGTAACTTTTTAAGTGAATTAGTGGTAGTGAGGTATATGTTGCAAGCTTGGTTTTAAAACTCTGGAGTTCTCATGTCAAATATTTGTAATTATTCAGGTGGTATTATAATAAATTTTAACTATTTAGTTATATAGGATATCTCTATAAAAAAATAAATAAAAAATTTACAATCTTATTAAATAATGAATTTAGACTATTTTACTATATTACTGGTGTATATTATATTGGGAAGGGTTAAGGGTGAATTTTAGTTTGAGGAAAAATGAAGTTATATGACTATCTAATTTAATTATTATTTTGGTAGAAGATAAGTAGTGAAATCATTTTATTAACTCTAAATTTTAAAAAAAAAAATTATACTGTAAATAGTTTTTGATAAGCAATTAAATTATTTTGTAATATTGAATTTTCTAAGAAATAATACTTGAATTAAGTTGTGTTAATGAAATTCAAATTATGTACATTATTTCTTTTAATGGCTTTACTATAAATTTAATTATTATGCATATGTAATTATTTTATTAAATTTCTCTAAATAGGATTTAAAAAAAAATAATTACCGAGTTATAAGTACATGTGGTGTATGGGACTTAGAATTTTAATTAGTAAATCCCCTTCATTATTAACAATTAAGAGTTAACTAAATTTATTAAAGGACAAATGTCAATTTTACACCTTGAATTTAAAGGTAATTTATCCACCAATTAAGTTGAGATAAAAGTGAATGAAGATATACACTAAATTTAATAAGGATAATAATATTGGACATTCTTATATTCTAGTGATCTATTATATTTACCATCAATTACTGTCCACCATAATTTGGGAAATTCCTTGCATAAATTAAGTACAAGTAAAAGTTAAATATGTACTACACATTATTTATAATCTTGTAGTAAAGTGTGTTTACCAAGAGTTAAAGTGTTATTTTCTTCTTAAATAAAATACTAATTGCTTCTTATATATTTACCAAGAATTATACTAGCAATTGCACCACATGTTGCAAAAGAAACACCGTAAGGTTGTGGTATAGGAAAGAATAACATATAAGAAAGAAGAGGTAGTAGGAACTTTTTCGACTCCAAATAATCCTCCAGAATAAGGGGTGGAGAATTATGTTTACTAGACCTCAAATCAAAATATCCATATTGGGTAATTGATGTGTAAAAACTTATTTGTTATTAATTGCATGTAAGATGTGTTTTTTCATAATGGATGAGACATTTTGGCCAAAGCACTCAAGACCTCTATATGACGAAATCTGCATGTTTTTTTTTCTTCTGCATGAAGGACGCACTTGGTTTTTATGACCAATTTGGCCAAACTTCACCCTTCCACGAAATTATTGGCTTCTATCACATTTGCAATGTTGAATTCCTCTGATACTACTCCTAGAACTCTGACTTTGCTCTACAGCTAGAATTATTTAATGGAATAAAAACTTATCACTATGACATGTTGTACTTCATAAGAGACTACTAAGAAGCTTAAGTATGGTAAATCCACCTTCACTTGTCATTTGAACATAGAGCATAGAGTTATCTTAATCACCAATTTTATGGATAAGAGACATTTGGGCCCTTTTTAACCCTTGGGGATGATTAATTAATCTCAGTTCAAATAATTTATATTACTAAATTATCTACAATCATATTTCCATAATTCCTTTTTGAATGACCAATATTCCACTTCTTTGGAACTTTTCACCTCACTCAGAATAACAAACATCATGAAGACCCAAAATTAAGAAGAAAAAATCAGCTGATAATCAGGGAATCTAGCGACTTCTTTAAGGATCATAATTCAAGACTTTAGTGCCTTTTAAATATCATTTATTTTCCCATCAAATAAAAATCAACAATCAAATTTTGTAGTGACAAAAATGGGAACAAATTTTAAATGTAATAATCCCTTCCCTAATGATAGTACATTTTTGTTTTGAAATGAAATTATTTTCCCAATCTTTAAAATAATAGATTCCTCCCAAGTGACCCTTTAGAGATACCTTTTTTTCCAACTCATTGCAATACGTAAGTGTCTTTTGTCTAGTATTTTCTGAGTCATTTCATTTAAGGGAAGAGGCAAGGAGAATACTAGACAAAAAAAAGCAGAGTGACTGAATGTCAAATGAAAATAACGTTGAGGAATCTCTTCTGATTTTTTCATATGGGCCCTTTTCAATTGATAAGGTAGTAGGAACTTTCTCCTCCAGAATAAGCGGTGGAGAATTATGTTGAGTGAACTACTACACATGTAACTTCGACTCCTCCTTACAATTGGAATGTTTCTCTTCACATAACTCTATCTTGGGTTATAATCCTAGATTTCTCATGTTTATGAATAAATTATCTCTATATCACTATTTTCTATCTCTTTTTGAGCGCTTTCTTGAATCAGTGAGATAATGTAGCTCATCTAGGTTCCAAAATCCTTGAGTAACCCATTTTCTGAAAAGTCCTCTTCTGTTTTTAATTCTACTATTTGGTCCTCCATAGCCTTGTCAACATCATTTTCTTTTAAAGAATCATACATTCTTGATAAGTATCTATTTTCCTGCGTTTCTTCTTCCATATACTTCAGATCTAATTGAATGGAACATGAGATAAGCTTCGTGACAGTTTCCAAATTTCAAGATTTTTCATTGCACTTCTCATATGTATAAGGGAAAATGGATTCCATACATTCAACATTATGCCTTTTTAGGGCTTGTTGTAAGGTTGGAAGCTTTTGTTCACCATGTCTCCTTTCTTTTGTATCCTTGACTTTGATACAAACAATTGTTACCGACCCCTATAAAGGTAAATTTAGTGTTATTTAAGAAATGAGAATTATGAACATTCATCATTATTTCTTAAGATAAATCATGTCCTCTGAAATAATTTGGAAATTTAAAAGAGATCACATATCTTAAAAAAAATCATTATTAATTTAATTTTTTATATATTAAGAAATAATACTCATGAATTATAAAATAGTTGTAACAAAAATAATACTGAACAAGAAAAACTATGTATATTTGGGTGTATGAAAAATTAGATACATTTTATTAAGTAAAATTTTAAAAGAATAATGGTTATAAAGATTTAAAAATAATTAGTTTAGGTCCAGAGTTAAGATTTATTTAGGCCATCTTAGTTCCCCCTATAAAGAAACTACATTCCACATTAATACCACGGGTCAATACCATAGGCTGTATTTATAGTTTATCATTATTTTATTATATTATTTTTATTTTTTATTGTATTTTGACCTAGTTAAAATGTTCATTACATTATGTCAATCTTTTTATTTAATTTACTTTTATTTTTAATTTTGTGTAATTTGACATAGTCAAAATGTTAAATATGACATTACAACCTTTCAATCATACTTTATTGGAGAGCATAGTAGCACAAAAATGTAATATTTAAATATATAAATAGCTATTTTCCTTTTTTTATATTGTTTTTTATCCATGTAATATAAATTATTTGGTTTTGTGGATAAAAAACATATATAAAAATATTTACTTGATCTAATGGCCTAAAACATTTCAATCGTCTAATATTTGATCCAATGGCTAAAACATGGACACAGAGGCAACTAGAGGAATTGTTTTCAAATAGTGATGCCTTACGGTGTAAAATATTATTTGCTTCTTATATAATCTCCTAGATATGGGAGTTGTTATGAATGCAATTTCAATAATCCTAATAATATAGTGTATATATATATATATATATATATATATATATGATAATTTTACTGTCATTTCAAAGTTCCATTATCAATGACTTAAATTTTGCAATTTACTAAACTTGAGTCACTTCAAAATTATTAAATTCATGGCTCTTTTATTTTCTTATATTTATTGATTTGTTCGAACCATCACCACCTATGATGATAATTATTATATTGTTTAATAAAAGAAAAAAAGAAAAAGAAAAAAGGAAGAAGAGAAAATAATGATTTTTAATGTTGGTGGAGACAAGTGTCATAGCTAGAAGAGGAGTCACGAGGAGTAGGGTTGCTAGAGGGCACATCATGGCACCACCACAAGAACTAACTTTTGTCCCCTCCATCTCACAAAATCCCACTTAAATCCAAGGATATATTTCCCAAAGAACTTCTTGGAATATCCCAAAAGGGAAATCGACTTCACCATTGACCTTAAACTAGGAATGGAGCCTATTGCAAAAGCACTATATCATATGTGAACTCCAAAATTAAAGGAGTTGCAAAGATTATTAAAGAAATTATTGGACTTGGGTTTCATATGACCCAGCATATCCCACCGGGATCCCCTATAATATTTTTTAATAAGAAATATGGGACTTGGCAATTTTTCATTAACTATCGTTAGTTGAAAAAGGTGACCATAAAAAATATCAATACCCTCTACGATGGTAGATGACTTGTTCGATCAAATGAAGGGAGCTTCTATGTTTTCAAAGATAGACCTAAGAACTGGACACCATTAGGGCAACATCAAGGAGGAATTTATTCCAAAGACAACGTTAAGACAAGATTTGGGCATTAGCAATGTCTAGTATTACCCTTTGATCTAACAATTTCCCTAGGTTTTTTTCATGATTTTGATGAATGAAATATTCTAATTTTACCTATAAAATTTTGTACAAATATTTATCAATGATATTTTGATCTACTCAAATCCCCCATAGGAGTTTTAGAATGTCTTAGAAGGAACTGATTGTATGGGAAGTTGTCAAAGTGTTCCTTCTACCAATCCAAGATCCACTATCTTGGGCATATTATCTCTTGGGAAAGTATTGAGGTAGACCTAACAAAGATTGAGTCCATCATTAAATAACTGGAACCAACCAATGTTCATGAAATATGCAGTTTCACGGGCATGGATGGATATTATCATAGATTTATTGATGGGTTTTCGAAGATATCAAATCCCATTTTCGAATTCCAAAGAAATAACAAAAAGTTTGTTTCAACTGAAAAATGTGAAGAGGAATTCCAATTTTTAAAAGTATTATTAACAATGGTACTAGTTCTGAAGGTACTAGATAAGGAGCAATAAGTTTTGGTTTGCACTAATGTCTCCAAGGAAGGATTGGGTTCTAGATAAGGAGCAAACCATTATCTAGAAATGGAAACAATTATCTACACCCTAAAGATTTGGAGACACTACCTTCTACGAAGGAAGTTTGAACTTCATAGTAACCATTGTGGGCTAAAGCACATATTCACTCAATAACACTTAAATGCAAGATAGAGATGGTGGTCTGAGCTAATCAGTGAATATGATTTTGATACTACTTAGATAAAAGGTATGATAAATAATGTGGTTGATGCTTCAAGTAGGAGGCCTCAGATATTTTCGGTGATTCCCTGAAAGACAAACTTGAGGGAGAGGTTGCTCGACTTACAAATTGAGGGCACATGATACCAAGAGGTTAGCAATATTTTGAGGGAAGACAAATGATGATTCGAAAGTATGAAGGATACTCCCTTGATAACGATAGAATACTACGAGTTCAAGGGAGGATATATATGTGACCAAAGGAAGATATATGCCAATTAATATTGTGCCAAGAAGATAGAGCAGTATAAATGGCACACCTCGATGTTAAGAAGATGAGTGCAAACCAATCTTATTTTGAAAAGGGATAAAGAAGGAGATTGTGAAATTCGTAGCGAGATGCCATGATATACCCAAACCTAAATAGGAAGTTGTACCAATCGATTTCATCATGGGACTGCTAATGACCGCAAGAAGACATGATGCCATATTTGTTGTGGTAGACACGTTAACCAAGAGTGCCAATTTATACCAGTTAAGACTACTTATAAGGCACCAGAGATAGCCAAAGTCTTTATTGATGATATTGTGAGATTACATGGAGTGCATACGAAGATCATATCAGATAGGGGAGAAGTGTTTACAGGAATATTTTGGACTAACTTCCATGAAAACTTGGGAACCCAATTGAACTTCAGCACTGCTTATCACCCTTAGACAAATGTTTGAACAAAGGGGAGCAATAAAATCCTCGAGGACATGCTACATATGTATGTGATGGACCAAAAAAAAAGAGAGATGGGAAGATTTCTTACCTCTAGTACAATTTTCTTAAACAACAATTATTAGAGTTCCATCAAGATGATGTCATTTGATTTCTTGTATGGGGAGCCTTGTAGAACACCTCTCAGTTGGGACTGACTAGAGGATCAAGTATTATAGGGTCAAAAGTGGTGCAAGAGATGGAAGAAAAAATGACTATGATTAAAGGGAGGCTAAAAGAAGCACAAGATCAAAAAAAGAGTTATGCTGACACTCATCGAATAGATCGAAGTTATGAAGTGGGAGATAGGGTGTTCCTAAGATTAAGGACCCAAAAGAGTTCTATAAGATTTGGAAAGGGAGAAAGTTGTCTCCAAGATTTGAGGAACCTTTTGAAATCTTAGAACAAAAGGGTTAATAAAATATAAGCTTTCCTTATCTCCATCTCTAACGCATATGCATGACGTGTTTCATGTTTCTCTTTTGCGTTATTATATTTCAGATTCTTTACATGTTATTGACTTGGGTCATTTGTTGGTTTCAGATAAGGGCAAGGTGATGGCCAAACCAGTTCGCATACTAGACCAAGAAAATGTCCAGCTTATATGACAATTAGTGGACCAAGTTAAGGTCTAGTGGGACAATTATAGTCCCATTTCAGCCACTTGGGAGGACACCGAGGAGATGCGTCATCGTTTTCCTTACTTATTCCAAGGACTTCGAGACGAAGTATATTATTAAGAGGGGGTGTATGTAGTGCCCCACTCTATTTGATTGGCAGTAATATGACATTAACATTGTTTAGCCCAAGGCCCACACTTTATTCTTTGAGGACCTCAGGTTGAGGATCCGAACACTTGAATCTATTATTAGTGGATTTGATGGTTATGCATGTTCTTTATTGATATTGTGATGATGACATCATTAATGGTTATGTACATTCTCTATTGATATGATTGTATCATTGATGGATATGCATGTTCTCTATTGATATCATTATGATGATAAACTTGATGGATAGGTATGTTTTCTTTTGAAGTTACGATGATGATGGCTTTGATGGATATGCTAATTTCCCATTGATGTTATGATTATGATAACCATGATGGATGTGTCCCCTATGTTAGCTACTTACATTAGTTCTGATTCAAAATGAACAACGATGTGAATGACTAGGTCATGTTGATGTTGCTATTATGATAATGACTAACACTGAGAAACTTTGTTACTGATGATTATTGAGTATGACAGGAAACCACTAGAGGCACTCGCATATGATGAGTTGACAACATTTGGTTTGATAGAAATCAATATTTTTTCATTGAAATTCTAAGTTTAGTTTGAAACTTGATATATATATATACTATGATGATATGTCAGTGGTTTCAGGAACATGTTAGTTGCTTGGCCAAATGACACACATATGGGCGATGGGGTTGTACAATTGGATGGAACTGCATGGGAGGGGTGGGACAATGTCCCTGATCTCACCTACTAGCACTCCTGCCGTGACTGAGGCTGGAAAGGTTGAAACACCTTCGCCTTGAAGATCATGATGTCGTGGGGGAAAGTCCCAAATTTGGGTCGCTCATGAGGATTTTCTGGAGGGCGCGCATCAAGGCGGATTCCTTGATCCCCAACACCATTAGTCTCACTATAGCATGTGACATACGAGATGATAGTGGTCTCTGTCGTTGCACCTATAATTTCCCCTCGTAACCATTGGATGCTTGAAGGGCAAGTGGCGTGAATATGAATTATAAAATAGTTAAAAACTTCATTAAGAGAAGAGGGTGGTGAATTAAAATAAGATTAATAAATTAAAATTGGAGAAATTTAGAGAACCTCCATGTGGCAAGAGCCAACATAAGAATATCCATTTGAGAGGAAAATTGAGTTAAATTAGGAGGTATTTTGGGGACAAAATATGAGACTTATCAGTTAACTTTAGTAATAAACACAAATTAAGGAGTAGGAATGGGGGAATCAAGAGACAACTAGGAGAAGAAATAGGAAGCCTTGTTGGGGTGAAGAAATAATATTTTAAATTAATATTTAAATAAATGATTTTGGAGAGTCTTGGTGAGAGGGTGACACATAGGTCGGTGAATAATCAAATATTGGATTAATAAAAAATAATTAATTATGCATGAAATTCCAAGTGTCACCTATGAATCTTCCTATAAAAGAAGGGACAAGCCATGGAGAAAAGGGACTTTTTTCTTACCCTATTGTTGGATGGAGGAGATTATGTCGTTATGAGTGGTTACGAGCTATAGTTGAGTTTGGTGAGGTAGAGGACTTTAGAGAGGGGACACTTAAGCAATGGAGTGCTCACCTCTATTAGCTAGCACATTTCCTTCATTGTACAACCCCATTGCATCTCAGGGGTACGCGGGGAAGGAGAGTACCCAAGGAGTAGGCTGGGAGGTCAACCGGTGGGTCATTATATTCGGATTAAGCATGACAACATTCACGCTTGGAGGTAGGCAGTGTTATTTATAATGTTTTCTTTATATGACTACCTTGTGCCTATAATTAACATGTAAAATATATGTATGTGCAATGAAGTTAAATTCATGAATGTTGATATAAGTGATTAATATTTCTGAGTTTCCAATGTTGTATGCTTATGGTTTTATTCCTAGTTTACTATATTCTAAAAAAAAGGGTAAAGCATAGGGTTGGTCCCTACAAATGTCTAATTCATACAATTACTGAGGTTTTCCTTTGCATATCTTTCTTGCTTTTTCATTAAGTATAATTGGTTTCTTAAACATCATTTCAAGAAGGTAATACTTCATATTGAATGTTGGAGTAACTAAACATACATTAGTAATTTACCTTTGCACACCTTTCTTTCCTAGAACATTAGAAGTTAAGGTATAGATAGTTTCTTACACAAAATCTCAAGAAGGTAATACTTCATATTGAATGTTGAAGTAACTAAACATACATTAGTTATTTTACTTTTCTGTTTTCACTTAGAATAGAATTGCAATTTCAATCTCAGTTAGATCCATGGAATAGGACTAATGCTAGGTAATGTAGAAACCGACACTTTAATTTACTAGATGAGCGCTAGGCTTTTATTTTTTTTTTATTTTTTTTTAACACAGTAACTAGGAAATGAAACCATAATCACACAAGTTGAAACTCGGTAAAATTAAATCACATATATCAAGTCCATCAATTTAACTTCTTATCACATATATATATTTAACTTGATTTTAGGCACAATGAAATCATCATAATTAAAAACAATATAACTAACACATGTACCGTTCACCATTGGACGAGAACCAAACTTGACTTGCCACTGCTTGAGCTCCCTTGTTGTCATCTACCTCCAAGCCTGGAGGTTGTAGTGCTTAATCCGAATGTAATGACCCACCGGTTGACCTCTCAGCCTACTCCTTGGGTACTCTCCTTTCCCGCGGACCCCCAAGCTACAATGGGGTTGTACAATGAAGGAATGTGCTAGCTGATAGAGGTGAGCCACTCTTGGCTCAAGAGTCCCCTCTCTATAACACTCTATCCCACCAAACTTAACTATAGCTCGTAGCCACTCCAATAACATAATCTCCTCCATCCATCCATAGGGTAAACAAAAAGCCCTTTTCTCTTCCATTTCCCTTTCTTTTATAGAAGGTTTCATAGGTGACACTTGGAATTTCATGCATAAATAATTATTTTTTTATTAATCCAAAATTTGATTATTCACCCACACGTGTCACCCTCTCATCAAGACTCTCCAAAAATAATTTACTTAATTATTCATTTAAAAATAGTATTTCCCTCACCCCAACAAGGTTTCCTATTTCTTCTCCTAGTTTTCTCTTGATTCCCCCTTTTTACTCCTTAATTTGTGTTTATTACTGAAGTTAATTGATGATTCTCAGATTTGGTCCCCTAACTACCTTAATTTGTTCTTTTGATGAATATTCTTATGTTGGCTCTTGCCACATGGAAGTTCTCTAAATTTCTCAAATTTTAATTCACCACCCTCTTCTCTTAATTAAGTTTTAAAAAAATCTTTATACTTAACTCTATGTCCCTCTTTCCCCTTTTTGCCTAATTAAGTCTTATGTACTTAATATTTTGTTTTAACATGGAAAGGGTAGAGTTATCATGGTAAATATTTTGTCTCTTCCTATTCCTCCCTTAACCCAAGTTTTATTCTTGATTTAATTCCTTTGGTTCTAACATCATATGTCACTTGCTATGAATTAGTTGGATTTTCATATATTGATTATATTTATTAGTTTCTTTAATGATGTCGAGGGTGTCAAGTTGGTCATGCCCTTCAAGAACTTCCATTTGAATTTCCAAGGGTGCCATGCCTACGAATTTATTTCTGATACCAAGGGTGCCAAGTCGGTCGTGCCCTTCAAGAATTTCTCTTGAAATTCCAAGGGTGCCACACCACTTGCCCTTCAAGTATCCAATGGTTACGAGGGGAAATTATATGTGCAACGACAGAGACCCCTATCATCTCATATGTTGCCTTCTATAGTGAGACTAATGGTGTTGGGGATCAAGGAATCCGCCTTGATGCGCGCCCCCAAGAAAATCCTCGTGAGCGAGCCAAATTTGGGACCTGCCCTCACGACATCGTGATCTTCAATGCGAAGGTACTTCGACCTTTCCAGCCTAAGTCACGGCGGGAGGCTAGCAGGTGAGATCAGGAACACTGTTCCACCCCTCCCATGTTGTTCCATCCAATTGTACAACCCCATCACCCATATGTGAGTCATTCGTCCAAGCAACTAACATGTTCCTGCAACCACTGACATATCATCAAAGTGTGTATATATATATATCAAGTTCCAAACTGAACTTATAATTTCAAAGACAAAATATTAATTTCTATCAAACCAGATGTTGTCAGCTCATCATATACGAGTGCCTCTAGTGGTTTCCTGTCATACTCAATAATCATCAGTAACAAGGTTTCTCATTTTTAGTCATTATCATAATGGCAACATCAACATGACCGTCATTCACATCGTTGTTCATTTTGAATTAGAACTAATGTGAGTAGCTACCATAGGGAACACATCCATCATGGTTATCATAATCATAACATCAATGGGAAATTAACATATTCATCAAAGCCATCATCATCGTAACATCAATAGAAAACCTACCTATCCATCATAGGGAACATATCCATCAAGGCTATCATCATCATGATATCAATAGAGAACATGCATATCGATCAATGATGTTATCAACACAGTATCAATAAATAACGTACATACCCATCAAATCCATTAATATTAGAGTCATGTGTCTGGATCCTCAACCTGAGGTCCTCAAAGAATAAAGTATGAAGGATCAGTGTTCATCAACCAAAGTGGGGCACTACATTCACCCCCTCTTAATAATGGACTTCGCCCCGAAGTCCTTAGATTAGGGAAGGAAATTAAGACAAGAATGCATATCCTTAATATCCTCTATTAAAATATTGCTATCCTCATTGTGCCAAGTATCCTCAAATTTTTTAAAATCAATCAATTTCTCCCTGATTTTTGTCCATTAAGGAATATCGAAAAATTTGAGGGTCATATTCAAAACATCTTCCATCTTCTTTATGGTAATATAAACATCATATTTACTTTTTAACTTTGATTACCTCTCTTATATAGTGTTTTAAATGGGCTTGGATGATTATGTGTCACATGCTTTGACAATCAAGCCCCACAATTGTATTTTATCATTCTTGATGCCAATGCTTTTAGGGCACACAACGTCATTCAACAATGTATAATATGTGTATGGATATGCCTAATACATTACATCAATATTCATTTTGTAACAAATGTGGACTACTTGGGAACCCTTATTTTGTATAAACACCATCCCCAAGTAAGTTAACAAAATATCTACAACTTACATATGTTTATTTCTCATATATTAATACAATTGACTTCTTATGAAATTAAAATGATCATAGTTATATATGTTTAACATCTATCACCATGAAATATCTCAAAAGAGAATGTACAATTAGTGAGTGACCATTAACTCAAACCACATGTGTAATGAACCTATGTCAAGGTGCATCAATTCTTCTTATGAATTAATCTCAACTACATCACTTACACCACTTAGGCTTAATTAATAAAATGGCTTTTAGGCTAGAAATCGTCACTTAGTAGATGATATCATTAATATCGTTATATGATAAAGCTCCAACAAAATAAATACAACCATACAAGTATATGATAGGCTCCAAAAACTAGCACTCAATATCAACCTATATCAAATTAGTAATAATCCCTTTTAATTTCTTAGCTGGCACATATTTGAACCTAAGAGTAATGTAATTATCATTTTCAATGTGTCTAATCATCATTGTCTCAAAAATAACCTAAGCTAAACTCCTTCATGTATCACATGCATGGCACGTCTCTACTGTGCAATTGTTGAATAATAAGCAATTGCATGTTCCCTCTTCCTCTCCCATAAATGAATCGACATGAAAATGTAGTTCCATACATTTATTCCCTAACGTGTGTATATATATATGTGTGTGTGTGTGTATGTATGCATGTATGTATAATGTAAGTAATCTCTGAGTCATTATTGGATCCATCAGCATGTCCCTAGGTGTTCCAAATCACTTGTGATGGCTAAGAATTCCACAAACCACTAAGTCATGAACCCTATTGTTTTATAGTAAGGGGTATGATCATATGAGATTGACTAACTAGGTGAAGAACCATGCACATTAACACATACTTATGGCCTTCCTTTGTCAAAGTATTTGGTAAAACTATATAAATACTAAAACCTAAAATAAGAAAAGCGATAGACTGTCATCCCGGATTTCTCAAGATGAAAGGATGAAACACGCTTGTTACTGTTCTCGTCATTATTTTGTCACAGATATGAATGAAACTCTAACCCTCAAGAGTTCTTGTTTAATTTCAGGTGGATGATTCATCCTAGAAGGAGTCGCCTCCAAGTAATCTTTAGGTTGACATATTTTCTATCCAAATTCTTAGGTTATCATACTTTATTTCCATGGGCTCTAGACATCAATAATTGTTTCAATATTATCTATTGCTATCAATCTATTGGTATTGGATTCTTGCGTGAATGACTATCTTGTTGCATTGACTCTTATCAATTATATAAAGGATCTTGATTCGCTTTCAAAGAGTGAAAAGTTTTCTTGCCATAATTTAGGAAACCAACATCCTTACCAATGTAAACATCAATCTATACTCTAGTACTCATATTTCATAAGGAATTTACTGCTTTAGTATCATTATTAAATAACATAACTTGTTTATTAAGTATCACAACATGTATGATTTACTAACTTTCAAGGATACATTTAATATGCATGTACACTCCATTCTAACTTTCAGATATGCATTAGCCATAATGCAAATATATTAAATTGATGTATGTGTTTCAATATATCACTTTGTCTAACTCAAGATTTATGGATAGAGTATTATAAGATTATCCACCTTAATTTAAGTGAATCTATAATTACTTTGAAATCCATTTTTATGTTTCATTTTCTTTATAATTTTACAATATTTATTCTATAACAAGTGTTGCTCCTTGTCATTTAATTTAGAACTTAAGATATGTAAAAATTGCTTAAAAATTATAACCTATATTGACCAATGTCAAATTAATAATGGTCAATAGTAAAATCCAATCTTACAGTTTTGATTTCACATAAAATAATAAATTGATATGTGAAGTGCATAGATTAATTAATTTTCTCACATACAAGTACTTGCATAAATGTTGGTGGGTTATCCACATTAGTAAATCTACATAAATTTGGTGGGTAATAAACACTAAGTCTACAACATTTCAGTTTTACTCCTATCTGAGTATTGGGGAAAACATAAATAATGGAGAGAAGTAACTCCTCAATTTTTTATTTTTTTATTTTTATTTTTTTAAATCATCATACAAAAATTTTAACAATCATGCAACCATATCCCTAATTCATCGCATTTCTTTACCATATTAGTTACTTTAAAACCCAACATCCTAACTAAAACGAGCAAGGTTGTACTTCAACCGTACATAAATTTGAACATGTAATTACACTCACTCACTCACAACTCTACTCCCTCATAAAGGAACCAATGAGAAATCATGTGAAATCATCAAGGAATAATGTACCCTAGATTTTAATTTTCATAATAACCCATAATGGAAAGTGAGAGAAGTCAACTATCAAATCTTGCTTTACTTTCTTCTAAGAAATGCTTACTCTTATCATTCAATTTTATTGATATATAAAATTATATTATAATTAAATATTTCATTATCAATTCTAATAAATTTCAATACACTTAACATGTAGAAATTCAATCTCTAAATTATTTCATATAAATGGTATCTAAAACAATATGTAATTATGCATTGGGAATTGCTTTCTCAATTTTAGTCATATGTGAAATTGCTTCCTCAATTTTAGTCATATGTTTTAACTCCATGAAAGTTCATCCTCACTCTATATATGGTAAAAGATAGGGATTAACATATGTAATGGATTAATCGTTTCTTGATAGTATGTGCTCTCTAGCATATCAACACTACCTTAAAGTTAAAGTAGTATGTGCTCTTTGGCATATCAGCACCGATTCTTTTAAATCTTTTAAATTTTCTAATGCGTCACTAAGTTAAAGCAAAATGAGGTAATTTGGGTTCCAAGACTTTGTAGAACTTGTTATCCAATATCCCACATAATCCCTCACACATATTATATATAAGTGTATATATAGTATTTCAAAAGTATATATATATATATATATATATATATATATATTATTACAATATATTACTAATATAATTTTCTGAACTCAGTTTTATCCAAAAATGTTCTGCTCTGTTGCATAAAATTTTCTTACGTCTTAAGCTAGAAATGAGCTCATGAAGTGGTCTTTTAATATTTCAATGTGCAGTTTGCAACAGCTAGTCAAATTTTTATTTCTTACACAATTCGTACATTTGGGGCACTTACCCTTGCCACTATTATGACTACAAGATAGATTACTGTAAGCTTATGTTTTCATATGTGTACATGCACTTTGAGTAGGCAATGGATTTTTTTTTTTTAACCCATTTAAATTTATTACACCTTAACAAAATAAACTTCTAAAAAAAATATATGTATATATGTTTTTTTTTTGTTTTTTTACAAATCAATATATATATTTTTTTTTTCAGAAGAAAAAAACGCTGAATATTTTAGAATATAAACAGTACATTGGACATGCATAATCTCAGCTATGAAGATCAATAGCGAGAAATCCATCATACTGGCCAGACATATCAACTCACTTGTATGATAAGGAGCAGTAAAGTATTTTGTCGGCCTCCCCATATCGGGATTTTACATCCCACTCAGAATGACCTTCATTCAGATTGAGAAACATTAGAATAGGAAGGTTGGAATGAACCAAAATATATTGGGCCTTCAGACAATAAGACAAAAATGATTTGGATTGGAGATCAGCTATTGTGAGTGATTGAGAAATTAAACAGCAACGAAAATGTAATGATATCTCCCCTGTAATATCATGTATATCAGCCAAATCATGTACAGAGCAATCATCCACGCTTGATAGAAATTGGCAGGCTCACAGAATAAAACATATGTAGCATAGCTTGCCAATCCGGATAGTCCCATCAGGCTCGCTTGCATTGTATTACTTCTGGCTCGCTTGTAATATGTGTCCGTCTCGCTTGATACCACAATACCCGGCTCGCTTGAAGACAAAAAATTAGGCACTAACAGTAGTAAGAAAAAACGTTCACACAGTCAGGAAATCAGTTTAAAGAGCATGTATGACAGCCCGACAAATATGATAATCTGGACAGGCTCGCTTGTATTGAAATCATCTGGCTCGCTTGATATATTTGTCCATTTCGGCTGTAGATATAAAACCCGGCTCGCTTGTATATTGTGGTAGGCCAATTTTGAAGGACTGTACAGGCCGTCTTGTTATACATTAAAACAAATCATGCACCTTTGAGTAAACGATTCAACCTCTATTGAAAGTCTGTGTGTCCAGTCTGATTAAGATTATAGTGCCTTGCAAAAAATCTGAAGACATTACAGGCATAACAAAAAACATAACAGTACCACGTTATGGAATTGGGATAGAAGTTTGCCAGAAAGATAGGCCATCTCTGAACAGCTGGACCTGCATAATCCCAAAATCAGAGTTCAATCCTTTTCTGGACAGTCCATCAGCTCTTGTATTGTTTTCTCTGTATATATGATTGATAGGCGGTTTGTTGAGTGTGGCCCATAAACCTCTAACCCTTTGTAACCAGCCCAGTAAAGCAGGCCGCATCATGACCATATCTCCAGTAACCCACCCAATAATGATATTTGAATCCCCATATACATGTACCCCCTGAATCTGAAGATAGACAAAAAATCGAAGAGCACCCCAGAGTGCAATAAGTTCCGCCTTGTTGTTGGACCCCCGACCAGCATTCCAATAAATATGTACCCGTTCCCGCTGAGAAATTTTAATCCAGGCTCCGCATCCCATCAGTCCATCCTCACAAGCACCATCAAAATATATCGCCAGAATTGTGATCTCATGAGGTCTAATGCGCTTGGAGCAATCCGTGACAGAAACGCAAGGGGATGGGCGTTCCTCCATCCAACCAAGTATGTAAGTGAAAACCTGTGAAATCTGGAAAGGCGTTTCCTCAAAAATCAATCTATTTCTACCCCGCCATACCTCCCATATGAAAAAGAAAGGCAAAGATTTAAATTTTCCTTTTATTTTATCCCATTCAAGAAGTCAGAAGTCAGAAGGAGCCCACGCAGAACCCATGTAGTGAATGGAAAAGAGCTTCCACAAATGCATGATGACGGGGCATCTAAAGAATAGATGGTCTATTGATTCCAGGTCAGCACAGCATATGTGACATCTATAGGGTCCTGAGAAGCCTCGGCGGAGCAGGTTTTCACCCGTGAGGATCCTACCCTTCCAGACCAACCAACCGAATAGCACAATCTTGGTAGGTATCTTCCTCCGCCAGAAAGGATAGAAAGAGGTTGACATTTGATCCCTATAAGAAGCCGAATTAAGGACCCTGTATACATCTTTGACAATAGGCGCTCCATCATGAATGGGGCCATCCCATTCAATTATATCAACACCAGCATTCCAACTAAAACCTACTTCTCTGAAAGCGTCCCGAAGCAAGTCCCATTCATCCGCCACATTCGCCGGTAAACCCAGCTAGACCGCACTTTTGAATTCTGGAGCACCGAAGGACCAGACTCTAATAGTCTGTGATATGAACATTATACCCCTGTGTGAAAGGCAGTGCACCAGTAGCTGAGAGGGGCCGTGACATGTGGGGAGACCGATAATTTTTTTCAATGTGAAAGGGATATTACCCCCATCCCTAAACTGCCATGCAAGCCTGTCGGATATATGACAAATAATCTTCTTGAAGCTGTTCCAAATGGCCGATATAAACCTGGGGTGGGGCAAATTTGAACATAGAATTTGCTGTAGGATATCTCCATTAATATATTTGCATTTGATTACAGCATTCCATATGCCATTTCCATGTAAAGCTTTCCAAAATGACTTGATAAGCAGCGCCATATTGAAAGTCCTCGTGTTGAGAATACCCCATCCATCATGCTCCTTAGCTCTGCAAAGGCGCTCCAATTTACATAGATGTATTTTATGAGTCATAGAAGCCCCTCCCCATAAAAATTTAGCCATAATTCGATTCAACATTTTGATGATGCCATCAGGAATATAGAACAAATGTCCCCAATATACCAGCATTTGTGATAGTACCGCCTGGATTAAGATTACCCTACCGCCCAAGGATAACCACCTATGTGTCCATCCCGAAATCTTCCGTCGGAATTTGTCGACCATCCAGGTCCAATCCTGGATCTTATATCCACCCGGTTTGATCCTGAAGCCCCAGTATGTGAACCCAGCAGCAGCCTCCCTAATGTTGATCCCCATGAATTCAGCGATAAATTTAACCTCCTGCAAGTCTCCATATTCATATATAATAAAGGATTTGCTTCTGTTAATATTCAGACCAGTGGCAGCTTCAAAACGATTAAACATTAAATGTATATAGAACCAATGGTTATGTTTCAGATATCCATACAATAGCAGATCATCGACAAATAAGGAATGTGAACAGGAAACATCATTGGAGGAGAAGCCTTTAATACAACCCCGCCTCTCCGCACTATGCATAATACCACTGAAACTATCCATGATAAGAATGAATATCAATGGAGAGAGTGCGCAGCCCTGTCTCAATCCACGCTCAGTAGCAAAAAAGGTAGTTGGGATACCATTTATTAGAACTGCATATCGAATAGTAGAGATGCAGGACATTACCCATCTAATAATCCTGATAGGGAGACCAATCTTCATGAGCACAAGCCTAATATATGACCAATCAATTGAGTCATAGGCTTTATGTAGATCCACTTTCATCAGAATAGCCTTCCTTTTCTCCGAATGAATGGAGTGTACAACTTCTTGTGCAACTGCCACGGCATCATGGATGGAGCGACCCTTAAGGAATCCGTATTGCTCTTTTAAGATATTGTCGGACAGTATTCCTTTGAGACGTTCAGCAATAATCTTGGAGTTTATCTTGTAGAGCACATTACACAGAGAAATCGGTCTGAAGTCTGTAAATGATTGGGAATCATTCAATTTAGGAATCAGTGCTATGAAAGTAGAATTAAGGTTTGTCGGCATGTCTCCCGTTGTTCTGATATGTTCAATGATCTGGGTCAACTCCTCCCCCATCAAATCGAAGAAGTGTATGAAGAATTCCGCAGGCCACCCATCAAGCCCCAGACATTTATCCGAAGAAAATGCTTTAAGGACCTTTAAAATTTCATTCCATGAAACTGCACAATCCAAGATCGAAATGGCCTCAGCATCAAAAAATATATTGACATGCTCTAAAATCCATACCTAGTTCTCATAATCGATGCCGGCCTGTCTCGAGTAGAAGGATGAAAAGTAAGCAAGCGCTTATTTTTGGATTTCCTGTGAAGTATAAGCCACTGAACCATCCTCTCGCTTAATGCACCATGTAATGTTCCTATTCTTTCTCCCATTTGCATACTTGTGGAAGTACTTTGTGTTTAAATCACCCTCTGCCAGCCACGTAATTCTGCTCTTCAACCTCCAGGTGACCTCTTCAATCCTGAGGATTTCTCTTTTTCTTTCACCAAGCCTTATTAGTTCTTGTAGAATGTTCTCGTCGGGATGAGCAATAATAAAAGAGGATATAATCACTTCCATCTGTCTCTGTATTTCCCAATATTCCTTTTTAAGATTCAGTTTCTTTTGACACTCCCATGTCTTGGAGGCACTCTTAACCTTCTGAAGTCTGTAGTGAAAGAAATCCCATACATCTGCAAACGGCATGTCATATTCGGCTCGCCAAATCTCCTCAACAATACCTGTGTATTGAGGGTCTTCGAGCCATATTCTATTGAACTTGAAGGGTCGACCAAATACTTCCTCATTTTTGGACCAAGAGAAAGAAATTGGCATATGGTCGGAGATGTCAGATACCAGTATCATCGATCTTGGATTCTGTATGATGTCCACGACAGATTCTTTCACCATCACCCGATCAAGCCTCTTTCCAATGTATCTATCACCCCCTCGCTTATTGGACCAAGTAGGCGCCATTGGAAGTGGCCTAATGTCTTTCAGCCCTTGTGTGTAAAATATGTCATTTAGAAAACCAGCGAGGGGATCCAAACGAGCAGCTTTGCCCCAAATCTCATCCGCATTAAGGGTTGAATTGAAATCACCCATCATTATAAGATTTGGCAGTGCTAAAATGCCCGACGCCTGCGTTCTATTCCAAAAAGCCACCCTATTAGCATATGGAGCATATATGTTAATAAGATTAAAATTGCCTGGCAAACCTCTGAGCCACCCTGATATCAAAATACCCCCAAAAAATCCAAATGCCCTGAAAGCAACAAAATCGGGATTCCAAATGGCGATCAACCCTCCAGACCGGCCACTTGAGTTAATCGCCACCGCCTGCCATCCTTTCCTGATGTTTAAAAACATATTAATAGCCTTCAAACGAGTGGACATGGTCTCCTGTCCCAAAAATACGATAGGATTCCTGGTATTTAAAAATTCCTTGAGGCAATTGTATTTGGGGGCATCGCCCAAACCCCGTAGATTCATTGAAATGATGTGATTCATGAGAGTGATTTCCGCGGGTGGCTTGATCTAAGCGCCCTGGTTGAGCCATGTGGTCCATCATAACCAGCAATAGGAACATATGACAGGCCGACATCATCATCGGAAAACAGAGACACAGACTTTAACTTGCCTTTGTTCAGCCTGCACGCTGCCTTTGCCTTCTTCTTAAGAGAGTATATAGCTGTAGATAAGCTAGAAGAGTTTTTTGGTGGTGAGGGAATAGGTTTGTCGAAAACCGTTAAGGCAACCAAGTCAATGTTGGGGTTCCCCAACAGCAAATCAATATCACTTCCTATTGAGTTCCTAGGGGAGTCATATAGGTTAATAGGGCCAGATTTGTCTGGTGAATTGTGTGACGATGCGAAGTTAACCCCACAGTTCGAGTAGTCATCTATCAACAGGCCTGTACGAGAAGATTCCCCCCCACATAAAACTGGTTTGTACAGAGGCGGGTCATTCTCCGGTGAGCTCAATTCACCAGAATGTATAGGAACCATGACTTGTAAGGCAGCATTGTGAGGTGTAGGTTCTGTCCCCATTGATTTCCCTACCTTACTACAAGAGATGGTATTATTTTCTGGAAAATTGGAGTCATTTGGGCCAAAAGAAGGGCATGGGACCGGGCCATCCATGTCCTCCGGAATATTTATGGCATGTGATGGATCAGAATTTGGCATATTATCGGTTTGTGGCTGAAGAACCCTGTACAGTTTACTACCAACAGAAGGATGGCGTGCAATATTAGGAGGAACCGTAGAATCCGAAACGGCAGAAACATTTTGGCCATTTACAAATTTGCAAGGTTCATCATCATGGGGTATATTGAAGGACATACCTTTTTTATCAGCGCCCGATGTGCCTGAGCCCCCATTGCGCTGTCCTTCGTCGCCCAAAGCCAATTGACCCTGTCCCACTTTGCTAATACGAAGCCTGAAAGGGAAATGATCCCTAAGATGGCCTGTCTTATGGAAAATCAAGCATCTAAAGGGTATGCCCCAAAAATCAATATGCTGACGATGCCTTCTGTTGCACCAAAGCAAATCAACATCACCTGGGAGGTCAGCCATATAGTTAATCTCAACCAAAATCCACGCAATCCGCTTATCAGCAGTACCCACAATGCTGGGGTCGATATATTTGGTGGAGCCAATTGAGTCACCAATTGAGCGCAGTGCCTTGAGAGTCCAGAACTCCAAGGGCAAACCAGGAAGCTTGACCCATACCAACCTGCTTCGAGGGGCCTCCAACACCGGATTAAAACCAATATACCATGGTATAATCTGTAAAAAACATCTTCCCCGAACCCAAGTGCAATCTGTAACCTTGTGGACGTCCTTTTCATTCATAAAATGAACGTTGAACCATCCGTTAATAAGCTTACTGACAATAGGAGAATATCCAATAATGGATTTCCATTTCTTATTGACCCATGAAGCTAAATCAAAGTCCTCGCAGTCAGGGAATACCCATCTACAAACAATGGCCCTGCGTTGTAAACTCATCACCCGAATACAAAGATCATCGTAGTCCAGAGAGACTTATTTTATCTCCATCCTCTGTTTGAAAACCTTCTTCTTACGATGACGAACTCTTCTATGATAATGTCCTCTGGACCGATATTTTGAAAAACTTTTAGACTCAGAAGAATCTAGTAACGCCTGCTTAATGATAGCGTCATCCGCTTGAAAATCAGGTAAAATGAAACCATCGCCACCTTGCGCCCTGTCATCCATATAAGACTCGTGTCCCTTGCCGCTCATGTTGGGGAGTCTTCAAAAACGTATGAGGAGTCAATTCTACTGCAAGTTCAGAGTGCCGCCACCTTGAGAAACTGTCAGCCCGGACAGAAAGACGATGACGGTATAAGGCCCACAGGGATCGCTTGTGGAAACTGAAAGATGGGAAATCTCGAAATCATAAACCACAATATAATATGTATTAAAGGTTGTCGATGGGATTGCAGGATATATTTTGAGATCCGTTGAGACAAGAGCCAGCTGTGTATAATGAATAATTTTATCACCACCCACCAACCAATCCAGGCAATCGTACCCACCTCCGTCACCCGAACTAAATAGAATGTTTATAGGACGTTGAGTACATCAGAAAGGTCCATAAATAGCGATAAGAAGATTTGGGATTCACTTCATCCGAAGTCAGAATATGGAATAAACATATGTACTCTGGTAGAATTCAACAGCAGGTGCCCGCATCCCAACCTGATCGATCTATCTGTCCTCAAAATAATCACCCCCCATCGTCAAACCACTTATACCGATATCATCCCGGAAAATTCAAAATCAATACATTCTATCTAAATGACGACAGAAAGAGCAAGTAAACGGTCAAAACCCCGAGCTAAGCTTGGCAACAGCAACAGCAGAAGCAACCCGGGATCGACCACCACCTTCTGAATATCCTAAAACCGAAGCTTTTACATGGGCGAGATACAACTACTAGATCCATGAAACAACGCCAATTAGCCAGCTCATGAGAGCCTTGACTGAACTCATTTGTAGTAGCATCACTCGACGAATATGAATTCTCGTTACAACACTCCTGAATACTCATGAGCCCCACAGCCAACCTAAATGTGTGAAGAGTAGGAGCCCGACCACCAGCAGCAACAAAAAACTCTTAAAGGTACCAGCAATAAACTAGAACCATCCCAAGAAAACTGCACCATCAAGCCACAATAGCCACTATGAGCAGCCAAAACTGTCCATCCAGGGTTCCAGCTATGTATACATTGCCGCACTCAATAAGCCACCATAAGCAAATCTCAAATGGGTACCAGCTTGGTAGTCGCGGGAATAGCCACCAGGAGCAACAATTTTACCCTCAAAGGTTCCAGCTAGATTGATGGCATCAGCACCAAGAATTCAGTTTAAGCCACTAAAAGAAGCACTTTTGTCCATAATGGGTTCCAGCTTCAGCCCCTACCTTGACCAAAAATCGGGGCCGTGATACTTTGAATCCTCGGCAGCACTTATAGATTACTATCTAAGTCTGTCCTTCAACCCTGCAATTCTTAATACCTATGTTGTTTGTAAATAGCAATGAGAATGTAAATGGCCACCATAAGCAGCCAACCAGTAACACAGATGTCGCATAAATCCCAGAGATTCATCTCCATATAATGCCTGCAACTTCCTTCCCAAACTCATTCACCGGAGGACCCTCCATTGTTTAGCAATATTTCTCCATAGCAATGATGCTCACTCTGCCCTTTGCACAGTCTCTCTATGTTACAATTTTACATCGGCCTTTCTGTGCATGTCATCGTTGTCATCGTTGAAATATATCTGTGGTTTTGTTCATGTCATCTTGCTGCCTAAAAGAAGGTAAATCGAAATTTTCCAGATAAGATAAGTCTCCAACTTTGCTTGAATCTAGCTTATTATCACTATTGCGGACTTCTGTGTATAGTAATCACAACTACGGCAATTTAGTGAGGAAAATCGTTTGATCCATTTAGTTTGATTCATTTAATTAGAATTTCTATCTTTATTGTTGCTATCTAAAAATTTACATTAGTGAATTTACCATGGTGACTTACAAATTGAGATGATAAGCATAGACATTGTTCCTTTACGTATAATGCGCTTTGATCCTAGAGCTTCAGTTTTACTAGAAATTCCTAATCTCTTAGAAATCCCTTATTTCATGAGTAGTTTTCATTGTAGTTCAAATAAAAAAAACAAGTGGCTCTCTAGTTCATTCACTATCATCATATCACCCATAATGATTGAATGGAATTGTAATGATCTAATGCAATTGCAGGATGCTTCTCGATGAGATGAGAAAAATATCTCATTTAATATACAGTAATGTATTTATTAGCTTACAAAACACAAAAATTAATACAAGAAAACTTGAATACTTTATGGGCCTATAGGTCCTAGAGGTTGAACCTTGGCTCTGATACCAAATGTAGAAACCGACCTTTTAATTTACTAGATGAGCGATAGGCTTTAAATATATATTTTTTTTACATAGTAACTAGGAAATGAAACCATAATCACACAAGTTCAAACTTGGTAAAATCACGTATATCAAGTCCATCAATTTAACTTCTTATTACATATATATATTTAACTTGATTTTAGGCACAATGAAATCATCATAATTAAAAAAAATCTAACAAACACATGTACCGTTCACCATTGGATGAGAACCAAACTTGACTTGCCGCTGCTTGAGCTCCCTTGTTGTCGTCTACCTCCAAGCCTGGAGGTTGTCGTGCTTAATCCGAATGTAATGACCCACCGGTTGACCTCCCAGCCTACTCCTTGGGTACTCTCCTTCCCCGCGAACCCCCGAGCTGCAATGGAGTTGTACAATGAAGGAATGTGCTAGCTGATAGAGGTGAGCCACTCTTGGCTCAAGAGTCCCCTCTCTATAACACTCTATCCCACCAAACTCAACCATAGCTCGTAGCCACTCTAATAACATAATCTCCTTCATCCATCCAGAGGGTAAACAAAAAGCTCTTTTCTCTTCCATTTCCCTTTCTTTTATAGAAGGTTTCATAGGTGACACTTGGAATTTCATGCATAAATAATTATTTTTTTACTACCCTAAAATTTGATTATTCACCCACCCATGTGTCACCCTCTCATCAAGACTCTCCAAAAATAATTTACTTAATTATTCATTTAAAAATAGTGTTTCCCTCACCCCAACAAGGTTTCCTATTTCTTCTCCTAGTTGTCTCTTGATTCCCCCTTTTTACTCCTTAATTTGTGTTTATTAATGAAGTTAATGATGATTCTCAGATTTGGTCCCCTAACTACCTTAATTTGTTCTTTTGATGAATATTCTTATGTTGGCTCTTGCCACATGGAATTTCTCTAAATTTCTCAAATTTTAATTTATTAATCTTATTTTAATTCACCACCCTCTTCTCTTAATGAAGTTTTTAATAAATCTTTCTACTTAACTCTATGTCCCTCTTTCCCCTTTTTGCCTAATTAAGTCTTATGTACTTAATATTTTGTTTTAACATGGAAAGGGTACAGTTATCATGGTAAATATTTTATCTCTTCCTATTCCTCCCTTACCCCAAGTTTTATTCTTGATTTAAATCCTTGGGTTCTAACATCATATGTCACTTGCTATGAATTAGTTGTATTTTCATATATTGATTATATTGATTAGTTTCTTTAATGATGTCGAGGGTGTCAAGTTGGTCATGCCCTTCAAAAACTTCCATTCGAAGTTCCAAGGGTGCCATGCCTACGAATTTATTTCTGATACCAAGGGTGCCAAGTCGGTCGTGCCCTTCAAGAATTTCTCTTAAAATTCCAAGGGTGCCACACCACTTGCCCTTCAAGTATCCAGTGGTTACGAGGGGAAATTATATGTGCAATGACAGAGACCCCTATCATCTCATATGTTGCCCGCTATAGCGAGACTAATGGTGTTGGGGATCAAGGAAACCGCAATGATGCGCGCCCGCCAGAAAATCCTCGTGAGCAAACCAAATTTTGAACTTGCCCTCACGACATCGTGATCTTCAAAGCGAAGGTACTTCGACCTTTCTAGCCTAAGTCATGGCGGGAGGCTAGCGGGTGAGATTAGGAACACCGTTCCACCCCTCCCATGTTGTTCCATCCAATTTTACAACCCCATCACCCATATGTGAGTCATTCGGCCAAGCAACTAACATGTTCCTGCAACCACTGACATATCATCAGAGTGTGTGTATATATATATATATATATATATATATATATATATATATATATATCAAGTTCCAAACTGAACTTATAATTTCAAAGACAAAATATTAATTTCTATCAAACCAGATATTGTCAGCTCATCATATGCGAGTGCCTCTGGTGGTTTCCTGTCATACTCAATAATCATCAGTAACAAAGTTTCTCATTGTTAGTCATTATCATAATGGCAACATCAACATGACCGTCATTCACATCGTTGTTCATTTTGAATCAAAACTAATGTGAGTAGCTACCATAGGGAACACATCCATCAATGATGTCATCATCACAGTATCAATAAAGAACATACATACCCATCAAATCCACTAATATTAGAATCATGTGTCTGGATCCTCAACCTGAGGTCCTCAAAGAATAAAGTATGAAGGATCAGTGTTCATCAACCAAAGTGGGGCACTACAGGTTAGAATTCATCAAGTTAAATACGTTGTTTTTTGGACTAGACTTTAACTAACCAACAGTCTTTGATTTATTTTTATGTAAATTAGATTAACTAGGAACACTTCATTTTCTTCCTTCTTAAAATTAATTAGATTCATTTAATATCTTTCATATTTCTAGATTAAACATTCTTAGACATTAAAAGACAAAACCTCAAAAACAACATAAAATACAAACAATGAAGTAAGAACAAGGCTAATTAAGCAACATACAGTGCATCAAACTTCATCAGTTTACAAACCTCGGTTGATAATTTATGTAAGCAATTTAAGACATTAAATTGACCAAATAGGTGCCTGCGCCAAATCTTCTACAATGTTGTAGTTTTGGTCAGCACGTTCAGAGGTGTTATGAGTCGTGCGTCGAAGTGTCCCTTTAGGGGGATGAATCGTTGGGTCAACAGTAGGCCTTTCGATATGCAAATCGTTGGGTGGCAGTGGATTCGAACTTGAACCAAGTTCTTGAGCCTCAATGACTGGATTTCCATAGAGTTTAGCTCGAGTTTGGATTTCAACAGTCTCCACGCCATAAATGGCGGATGATCCCTCACCGGAAGGATGAGTACCACCATTTCCCCTTTGGGGGGTTTGTGGCAGGTTTGCAACCATGTGTTGCTGTTGTTGTTGTGGATTAGGGAAGGGATTGTGAAGGACGACAGGTGTCCTTCCATAGTCCTTGTTTGTAATAAAATATGTGCATTCCTGCGGCCGAGGACATTTGTATGTCAAGTGGTCCTCCGCACAAATTTTGCAAGGGAATCTCATTGGTTTCTCCTTTCCTTGTCATTTTTGGCAGCATTTTTCTGATTGGGATTATTCTGAGTACTGGACTACACTTTAGAAGGAGAGGTCTTTTTTTATTCTTCTTGTTCTTGCTGCTAGGTTTTTGTGTAGACTACACAGAGTTTACCTCAGCGGTGAGAAGAGCAACTGATTGGTTAGGGGAGGGCAGTCGAAAATGGCTGCGAAGTTTTCCCACTGAGCTGTTTTATGGCTACGCTGGAGGTTGCACCAATGAGGTCGTCCGCATGCGCTCTGGGTAATTGAGTAGTGAGAGGATTTGGTTTGCCAGGGGCATGGGGGAGTAAGTCATACAGCGTGCCAGATTGCGAATAGATGAGATCTAGATGTTGTGCACGACGGATGGATCGGTCTTTCGTGACAGCACCAGACAAGAAAACGCCCTTAGCAAGGGGTGGTAAGAGAGACCTGCAAAACCAGTTTGATAAGAGATGATCCGGGATTGGAATTTTGACTAACCTTCGCCTACATCCCCATTCATGAATGTGATTGGAGATGTGGGTGGCGGTGTCATGGTGCAACGAGGTTAAGAGTTCTGTTCCAGTTTCGTATCGAATAGGTAATTGGAAGTTCTTAAGAAATTCCAAAGCTAAGGCACCAAAATTATTGACGGCCCCACATGGTAACTCAATGTACCATTTTCCAATGTTCCTGTGAGATTGTGGGGAAAAAGTCTGAGCCAAATACTATCATCTTCCATGGAGTTAGAAACAGACCATAGATGAAAGGTGGTGATGTGTGTATCCAGATCCTCCCCTTATTTCCCTTCGAATATAGGGATGTCAGACGGAAACTTGTGCGGTACCGGAGGCCAGAGTGGGTTGTGGTTGATGGGATCATTGGTCAATTTGCAGAGGTCGGGGATGTCTAGAGCTACCAAGAATGGAAATTGTGTGTTTCCCCTGGATCTAGCCAAGGAAGTGTTGGTTAACCATTTGGACCGTAGGGTCCGCCCATCAATGTGTTACCAATGGGATAAGTAGGACTTTGTTGATAAAAGTTTCCAGTGAGTGGGGGTGTAGGGGTGTATGGTTGTTGTCCATAGGGTATGTTGTAATGGGGGGAAAAATGTTGGTTGCCCCCAGTGTAATAGTTGCCCCCTTGCCCAGATTTACTTTGGGGTTGGTTTGCCCATATGGATGCGATAGAGTTAGCCAGTGGCATACTGCTATTCGCATAGTTAACCATTGGCATAGACCCTAAGCCGAAATTTTGACCACTCAAAGGAACAACGTTAACAATTGGCGGTCCTGCTTGACTTAGTGAATGTTTGCCCCCTGGCATATATGTATTGGTGACATTGCCCCCTAGCATAAGGGTGAAGGGGTTTGAACTCGGCAATGGGTTCCAATCGAAAGGGTTTCTAAAAGGAACCGAAGTAGCCCCGCTAGCCGGAGCGGAAACCGTGGGTCCCGGAGCAGTCATAATAGGAGCAGATCCTAAAGTGTTCGGAGGTCCACTTATAGTTGTCGTGACTGGATTACTGGGATCGGGTATAGACTAGCTACTGGGGTTTCCAATCATTTGCATAGAACTAACAACCGACGAGGAAGTGTAGGAATTTACAGGGTAAGTTCTGTAGATCTCATAAACTAACCCAAGACCTCTATTCTCATAAACTAACCCCTCACCAAGTGAGATAGTAAAAGGATTTTGTTATTGTTTGAAAGGAGGAAGGTTTTTTTTTTTTACTCTTTGGTGTGCGTGCCTTTTCCTGCACAAAAAAACACAAAAAATGAGCAAAAAAAATGAAATGCAAGCCTTACGGCAGAATGTTAGATTTTTGGTTAGCCTTACTGGCAACTATCAATTTTTTCACTATTTCTGATTTCCCGAGATCGCACAAAGACGTGGGGAAAGAGCATACGTAGCAAAAAAAATCCCTTTTCTGTTTCTGATTTGCCGAGATTGCACGCAGCGCACAGCAAAGAGCATACACAGAGAAGAGGTTATAGATCCGGAAAATAAATAAAACCTAAAAACTGAAAATAAGCAGAGGAAACTGAAATAAGCAGAACTATTAACAAATATAACTGCAAAACATATGCTTTATACCTCCAGATCTAAACGGTCATAACTTGAGAAGCCGGAAACCTTTTCACATGAAACGAAAGGCGTTCTTCACTGTAACAGATGCTTTGGACACAACAGAGCAATTCTCCAAGCCCAAAAATGTTCAAAAATAGTAGATCTACAAAACAGCATTCGCATGTATTCAAACTGGCTTCGGATTTTGATCAACAACGGACACGACCCTCAAAATAGCTCCAATACCATGTAGTAATTTACAGGGTAAGCTCCGTAGATCAAGAACCAAATGTCACCGCTCACAAACAGATCAGAAATCAGTACACTAGTATAATCACGTGGTTAAAACCCTTAAAGAGGGAAACTGTCCACGGCCTGAGCCAACGCGGCCACTTCAGGAAATTTATTAATATAAAAGAAAATTTACATATGTTTCTCTCATAAACGGTTACTGGACAAATGACCCTCTATGCTCTTTAAATAGAGATCATGGACCAATCGGGTGTTAAGCCACGGATCAAGTGTTGTTAATACCGAGGTGAGAGATAACACTTAGATCACTACAAACGTGACCGTCGGATTATAAGTTACAAATGTACATGGTAAAGAAACACACTTTACCTAACTCTACACTAGACTAAGTTATTCTTAACTATTTCCTATGTGTCAGAATATCCTAACAGGAAGATGGTGGTGGAACCGAGTTTGCCACCAATGGCATCGACCCTATGGGTGATGGTTGTGAAATGGATGTAGGTGCAGCCGAAGACATGACTGCCACTAGTGTAACCTGAACTCACAATGGCCTCGACGGGTCAATGAGAGGAGGATTGTAAGGAGGTACGACTCCTTCTGTAAAAGGATCCTTTGCAAACTCCGTATGATATGGAGCTATATGAAAGTCAGGGGTTGTCACTGGAGACTACTCTTTTGGAGAAGGCACTGATTCACCGAGACTCGACTCCTCCCTCGGTGTCAATGGAGGGAGACCTTGCTGCCATCTAGAAAGACGATGATGGTTGAAGGACACCATGGTGACCTATTTAATTTTATCAAATTATTATTTTGATGTATTATAAAGTCTCAGTGATAGAAACCATACACCTAAAAAAGAAAAAAGAAAAAAGGACTTCTAAAATCAATCAATCAAGCAACCAGAAGGGGTATGACCGTGTCTGAGTACTACCGTTTGCTAGAGATGAAACTCAGTATCATAACAACATACAAAGAGATTTGGTCAAATATACATTTACGGTTACTCTAGAGCTTTGCCCAAACCTCAGACAATAGGTGTAAGAACTCTCATGAAGACGAGTACCCTCCCAAAGACTGAAGACAGAGTAGGTCCGTCTGTTTTAGGTACTAGGGCAGCCTGCCCCAGTCACCTTGTGTAAGTCCCTAAAAAGTCTGGCAACTAAAGATACCTCAAATCACAGACACTGTCAGGGGGGTCACGGTCGTAAATAGCACGCTATGGGCAGAACACCTAGATACCCGATCTAGTTTTGACATCCCCGAGGGGAACCCCAATATATAGCATGCTCACTGAATGCACTCGAAGGTGGGCTACCTTCTCAGGCACCCTAGTGTTGTCTCGCACTTAACTCCAGTAGTAGTGGAGTGGTCCCGATAGTATGAGTACAGTAGGATTTCGATTTTTAATGACTCTAGTTTCAAGTTTTGTGATCTTGGGTGATTTTCTCACTTCTCTTACCCCAATATCCTAGCCTGAACTACTGTTGGTGTGAGCTCAGGAAAATTTATATGATTAATTTTATTATCGCTTGATTCTTAGTGTACTTGATTATTAGTCTTGCGAAGGAGTGGACGTATGAAATGTAATGAGACCCTGACTCAAAACCGTGCATAAAAATGCTCTAAATATTCAATTTCAATGAAGAGTTTATTCTACAGGGAGAGATCTTTGAAACATCCATGTAGCAAACATTCAAATAACATAGTTCAACTTTAAAAGATTCAAACATCTATCTATCCTCTCTAACAACTTTTTTAACCAAAAATTTCAAAATGAATTCATCTATGTTCAGAAAAACTTTAAAAAAAAAATTCCTTCTTCAAAAAGTAGATGTGACTAACCCTAAATTTTTAAACAAGAAAACTAAAAATGCTAGTTGATAGCCAAGCACAAGGATCAAGAAATAGAAGCTAATCTGATAGCCAATAACTCCACAGCCAAAGGGAAACAAAACAGGGGTGTAAACAACAGATTTTGGCTGGGTAACGTTGGTAAGCAGAGGCTACAGAGCGTTAATGATAGGACTAACGCACTGTATCTGAGCATAAGCAACATTATAACGCACTGAAACACTCTCAAGGGGAGAGTTACTCAAGGTAAAGTTGTACATATGGCTAAGCAAGGTCTATTCTGGGCTCTGTGACCTACTGAGATGATTACAGAGCATGAAAACTGATCAGAAGGGGATGTGAGCAGAGGGAAAGAGGTAAAGTCTTAGGAAAAAACAATCCAGAAACTTGGGATTAACTCCCCAGCAGAGTCTCAATTTGTTAAAATTGGACAACTAGGTCCAAACTCCATGTTGTGATGCTCAGATGAAGACACCAATATTTTTATTGGGTTCCTCTTTCGAAGAGGTGCAAGATCGATATAAAGATCATCTTGATCCGATGAGCAGAACATTTATTTTGAATTTATTTTTAATACTTTCAAAATATGTGCAGGTCGGCCTTAAGGTTTTACACCCCCAGCAGTTGTGTCACACACCCTCAGTGATTGATATAAATAGAGTCAACGTTGGAGGACATTTCACTCATCTCATCCTCACACAACATCTCCTCTTCTGATTTAGTACAAGCTCCTTGGAGGCAGTTTCAGTTCACACGTGGGAAAAGAAGGACGAAGAGGTGTTGCTGCCATTGTTGCCGGTGTTGCTACCGTTGTTGCCGTTGCTGCCGGTGTGCTACCGTTGTTGCCGGTGTTGTTGTTGTTGCTGGTGTTGTTGCCGTTGCTGCCGGTGTTGCTACTGTTGCTGCCGGTGTTGTTGCCGTTGCTGCCGTTGTCGCCTATGTTGTTGTCGTTGCTACCGGTGTTGCTACCGTTGCTGCCGGTGTTGTTGCCATTGCTGCCGTTGTTGCCGCTACCGGTGTTGTTGCCGTTGCTGTCGTTGTTGCCGGTGCTGCCGTTGTTGCCGGTGTTATTGACGTTGCTGCTGGTGTTGTTGCTGTTGCTGTCGGTGTTGTTGTCGTTGCTGCCGTTGTTGCCGGTGTTGCTGCCATTGCTGCCGTTGGGGCAACTTTGACTTTTCTGGGGTTGACTTTGAGTTGACCATGTGGCTGTTTTGAGGGCTGTTGTGACACATGCTGGGTTGGCTGACCAAGGAGACTTTGCTGGTTGAAGCATCCTGTTGATCGCCGTAACGCACCACCACATTTTTCTGTTTCTGGTTTGTCTTCTATAGATCCAGTCGTATGTTCTATCAGCATTTTACTTGATTGTTTATGTGATTGCTGTGGTGTAAAGTAAAGTTGCATCAAGCATAGAACATCTAGATAAATTTACATGGTATCAGAGCTGGAGGTGAAGACAAGCCCTACTTTATAGAAATCACCGAAGAAGAAAATGGGTTCCACAAACTATGGCTTCAAGGAGGATGACAAGTTGACTGGGAAGGATGACTTCCATGCTTGGAAGATGATATTGGATCTTCAGTTGGAAGACCAAGATGTCATGGACTATGTGCAAGATAAAATCCAAGAACCTCCATCCACTACTACTACTGCTGCCAAAACAAAGTACAAGAAGGGGGAGATAAAAGCAAAGCTGATGATCAGGGAATCCATTCATAAAAGTCTAGTGGCCTACATCTCTGAGTTGGGCACATCCAAAGAGATGTATGATAAATTGGTCCTCATGTTCAAGGCCAACAATGCAAATCAAGTACTATTCTTCAATAATCAATCGAAGAATCTGAAGAAGGGCAGGGATGAGTCTGTCCAATCATTCTTTCTGAAGCTGACCGAGATCAGGAACAATCTTCTGGCTATTGAGGAGACAATAGTTGATCGAGAGATGGTACTCACCGCACTTGGAAGGCTCTCATCCGAATGGCATGTGTTCAACACTACCATTCTAAATAATAATGTGATACTTGACTTCGACGAATTACTGTCAAGATGCATCAAGAATGAAGGAGTATGGAAATGAAGGAAATGCTGCATACGCTGCTCATTCACAAAGAAGAACTTTGGTGGTCCAAAGTACAAAGGAAAAGCAAGGACCCAAGGAAAGAAGGGCAAGTGTTTCACTTGTCATAGGCCAGGTCACTATGGTAGAGAATGCCCTTTCAAGAAGGATTCTCCTGATGATGATGACAACAACAACAACCGGAGGGATGATAATCAAAGGAACAACAGGTTCCAGGGAAAGAGAAAGGCTTCCTCCCGAGGAAATGATCAACCTTTCAAAAGGTCAAGACATTCCAGGTATGAGGAATCAAATGTTGTTGATAAAAGAAATGAATACATTCTTGTATCTGCCCTCTCCGTTGCATCTCCACCCGACACTATGGATGTCTGGTTGATAGATAGTGATGCCTCAAGGCACATCACTGGGTTCAAGGAAGCACTCTTTGATATGGTTGAGAATGATACTAATATGGAAATTATCCTTGGAGATAATGCCACATATCCCATGAAAGGGACAGGGACTGTGACCCTTCACTTGTCTCAAGGTCAAGTCCTCCACTTGCAAGATGTACTCTATGTACCTAATTTGAAGAAGAACCTTGTGTCTATATCAGCCATGGAAGACAAAGGTTTCAACGTGGCATTCACTGATGGAAAGGTGCGCATGTGGAAGAAGAGCTTCAAGGAAGCTATCATGTTTGGGTCTAGAATTGATACACTATACCAGGGTGGAGGAAGTCCACTGGGAGCAATGACATGAGATGCTATCCGACAGACCGATAATGGCACTGAATATGAGACAAACAAGTTTAAGAACTTTTGCAGAGGAGCTAGCATCAAGAGGGAGACCACAATGTTTGTGGGCTACAGCGAAACTTCGAAGGCCTATAGATTCTATGTGCCTGGTCAAAGGAAAGTGGAGATATGCCACGATGTCACCTTTGATGAAGATGCTTCCCTGAGGAAAGTAGTCAATCTTCTGAGATCCGAGGAAGATCATGAAGCAAGGCCTGGAAATCAAGAGGAACCGAAGGATGAGACGATGCCTGATGTTGAAGGACTAATGGACCCGATTGATCCACCTCCTTCACTGGGAAAGAGACCATCATGGCTCAGGGACACTCTCGAGGATGCTTAGGGACATATGGCCCCAAGGGGGACATTCCGTGAAAGCAAGAAGTTGAGTAGATACCAAGGGTATCTAGCAGCCATGAGTACTATTGTACGATCCGAGCCTGGATCTTTTTGAGGAAGTCGTAAAGCATCAAGTCTAGAAGGATGCTATGCACGAAGAGTATGAGTCCATAATGAAGAATGATGTCTGGGATGTGGTTCCTAGACCAGAGGACAAAGCAGTTGTCACCTCAAAATGGCTCTACAAGATCAAGCATGGATCTGATGAAAGTGTTGAAAAGTTCAAGGCAAGATTCGTTGCTCGTGGCTTCTCTCAAAATGAAGGCATAGACTATGATGACATATTTGCACCTGTGACCACCATCTGATCTATCATAGCCCTTGCTGCTACACAAGGATGGAGTCTTCATCAGATGGATGTGAAGACCGCACTTCTGCATGGTGCGATAAAGGAAGGGGTGTATGTGGAGCAACCTCTGGGGTTCGAAGTCTAGGATCAGGACACCCATGTCTGCAATTTGAAGAAAGCCCTCTATGGGTTGAAGGAAGCACCCAGAGCTTGGTACGAGAGGATAGATAGCTACCTGATGAAGCTGGGCTTCACTCGTAGTAATGTTGATTCGAACCTTTACTTCAAGGTTCATAGAGAGAAGCCTCTCATTCTAGTGTTGTATGTAGTCGACCTCTTCCTGACAGGTGTTGACCCTCTCATTTATCAATGCAAGAGGGAGCTCGCTGCTGAGTTCGAGATGAAGGACCTAGGACTGATGCACTATTTCCTAGGCCTGGAGGTCTGGCAGAGACCTGGCGAGATTTTCCTTTCTCAAGGAAAATTCATTGTGAAGCTTCTGGAAAGTTTTAGTATGGTGGACTGCAAGTCTGTGTCGACACCGATGGAGCTCAACTTCAAGAAGTTGAGTGGCAGCGCTGCTGGGCCCGTGCTAGCAAATCCTACTGAATATCTTCAACTCGTAGGGGCCCTGATGTTCTTTGTGAACACTCGTCCAGACATATGTTGTGCAGTGAACACTTTGAGTCAACACATGGTTTATCATAACATTCACTGGGTTGGTGCCATGAAACTCTTGAGATATCTCTGAGGCACGATAGACCATGGGCTGAGATACACTGCTGGGAGTATGACACTCTATGGATATACTGATGCCGATTGGGCTGGAAGTGTGGTGGATCGCAAGAGCACATCTGGATGCTACTTCACACTCAGATCTGCTTCAGGCAGGAAACTGAAGTCGATAGCCTTGAGCACCGCTGAGGCCGAATACATTGTAACATGTATGGCCTGTTGTGAAGTCACTTGGTTGCGAAAGCTCTTCAGTGAGCTGTTCGAGCATGTGCTAGATGCCACCGTTATCCTTTGTGATAACTAGAGGGGGATTTGTTTGTCATAGAATCTCGTGTTCCACGAACGATCCAAGCATGTTGATGGCTGGTACCACTTTATCCGGGATATGGTACAGCGAGGCGCCATAAGGCTCGATCATATAGGAACTGATGAGCAGGTCGCGAATATTCTCACAATGCCCTTGGGGAAGGTCGTATTCCTAACCTTCCGTGAGAATCTTGGTATCATGGAACGACCCTATTCTGAGGGTCCTGTTGGATGATGAGCTCTGGGAGCTCTGGGGGGCTTTGGGGATAGCTTTTCGGAGCTATAAGCAACCACAAGGCTAGGCTTGTCGAACCTTGTTGGTGGCTTGGGCCCCACCGTGATGATTGAGTTGGTTCGCCTCTCATGATTTGTGCCCTGTATGCATCCTACCCATTTGAGTTCCGGACTCATGGGAAGTACCTCTCATTTGGCCAATGAGGTGGGAAAAGCTAGAGACTAGTAGCAAAGACTGATGGATGCATCAGAGATTGTCGTACTCTCTATCTAGCATGACACGTGTCCAACCACTTGATCTGGGATTAAGTCTAGTGAGGTTTCGGACCTCCAACTGACTTCAGGTCAGTGAGACTAACTTCGGGTTAGTATATATGACTCTCTTGAGTCCAAGCGAGGTTTCGAACCTCCTACTGACTTTGGGTCAGGGAAACCAACTTCGGGTTGGTATGAGACTCTTTGTGAGTCCGATAGAGGTTTCAGACCTTTGGGCTGAATTTATCAGCCAGGGAATGATGTCTTTGTGACTGACCCACTTCTGTTCTGAAATAAAGAGGCCAGCAAAGCAAGTTACGGCGGGATGACGCACGATGTTTGATTGCACAAGTGGATGGAGTTCTCCCTAGTTGAGAGGGAGTGTTAAAATTGGACAACTAGGTCCAAACTCCATGTTGTGATGCTCAGATGAAGACACCAATATTTTAATTGGGTTCCTCTTTCGAAGAGGTGCAAGATCGATCTAAAGATCATCTTGATCCGATGAGCAGAACATTTATTTTGAATTTATTTTTAATACTTTCAAAATATGTGCAGGTCGGCCTTAGGGTTTTACACCCCCATCAAATGTGTCACACACCTCAGTGATTGATATAAATAGAGTCAACGTTGGAGGACATTTCACTCATCTCATCCTCACACAACATCTCCTCTTCTGATTTAGTACAAGCTCCTTGGAGGCAGTTTCAGTTCACACGTGGGAAAAGAAGGACGAAGAGGTGTTGCTGCCATTGTTGCCGGTGTTGCTACTATTGTTGTCGATGTTGTTGCCGTTGCTTCCGGTGTTGCTACCATTGTTGCCGGTGTTGTTGCTGTTGCTGCCATTGTTGCTGGTGTTGTTGCCGTTGCTGCCGGTGTTGCTACCATTGCTGCCGGTGTTGCTGCCGTTGCTGCCGTTGTTGCCAGTGTTGTTGTCGTTGCTACCGGTGTTGCTACCGTTGCTGCCGGTGTTGTTGCCGTTGCTGCCGTTGTTGCCGGTGTTGTTGCCGTTGCTGCCGTTGCTGCTACTGCCGGTGTTGTTGCCGTTGCTACCGTTGTTGCCGGTGTTGTTGACGTTGCTTCCGGTGTTGTTGACGTTGCTGCCGGTGTTGTTGCCGTTGCTGTCGGTGTTGTTGTCGTTGCTGCCGTTGTTGCCGGTGTTGCTGCCATTGCTGCCGTTGGGGAAACGTTGACTTTTCTGGGGTTGACTTTGAGTTGACCATGTGGTTGTTTTGAGGGCTTTTGTGACACATGCTGGGTTGGCTGACCAAGGAGACTTTGCTGGTTGAAGCATCATGTTGACCGTCGTAACGCACCACCACATTTTTCTGTTTCTGGTTTATCTTCTATAGATCCACTGGTATGTTCTATCAACATTTTACTTGATTGTTTATGTGATTGTTGTGGTGTAAATTAAAGTTGCATCAAGCATAGAACATCTACATAAATTTACACCATTTCTGATAAGGGGTAAAATGCTTGGGGTGGAAGTTGATGAATATCCCTCTCAGGGCTTTCCGATGCCCGAGGTAGACTGTCAGATTAGCTGTAAACTTACAAAGACATTCATACTAATATATAATTGACAAAGCAAGATATTGAAGGATTACCTTCTTGAGGACAACAGATCCTATGGAGAGATCTAAGCAGCGTGGTAGAAGTCCTTCCTCACCGGCTCCAATTCTAGATCCTGCAACCAAACGAGGCACACGTGTAATCTTCACAATGGTATCACTTCCTAACAATTAAATAAGTATATAAGAGACATTAAACTATGCAAATCTAAGCCATTTATATCATGCTTCATAGAAAAATGAACAACAAATGTGACACTGAAACATAAAATGGACAAAATAGATACAATTCTATTAGTTTATAAAAAGGAGGATTACAACTGTTGGTTGTACCAAGCCCTCCTTAGTCTTCCAATTCCTCTCTCTCTTTCTCTATCTCTGAGTGTGATGATGCTTGGGCTAATAGTCCTCAATGAACCTTGCCAATATTTAAGCCTCACACTCAACAATGAAATTCTGCTCTACATGTGATCAAACCTTCGACCTTTGACCAAGAGCCCAAACCTCCAATTTACAGGAAATGGAGAGGACAAACCTTGCCAATCGTTTAAACCAGTTTGAATGGGAAATATCTTGATGTTTCCTAGCTTTTCCTTGCTTTTGCCTTCTATAGGAGTTCAGTTGTGTTTGGCAATATCTAATCAAAGGTTTATACGATAAGTTTTTGCTTTTGAACTGACTCATTCTGAGAAAAAGCAGGAAATGCCAGTCAGTTTCCGCAGGATATTTCCCTTTTCACATTCAAACATGGATAATGTTGCACCTTAGGCAAGACAGAGCATTACCTTAGGCACTAACACTCCCTTTGCATGGCTAGGGTGCGTTATAACTCTGCCTAGTTGCTTCTGGGGCTGCATTACCTTGGAAAAATGGGTCTTTGTCTGGAACATTTTCTTCCTTCCATGTTACCTTCTCCTTTGAGCTGATGAGGAGGTCATTTGTCCTATAACACTTTTCCTATCCAACATGGCTCATTTTGGTACCAATTGTTGAATCCTCAACCTATGTGATATTCATCTCAAATTCCTATCCATCCATCTGTACCTGAACAAGCTCAAATACATGTAAGCCAACCTTTATAGGTTGTTTTTGCATCACAACCTATTCCGTCGATATCTGGAACCTGCCCGGTTCCACTTACCCAACCTTTACAAGGTACCTTGTAGTCTCAACCACTTAGACAAGGTACTCCTCAAATTCAAATAAGAAAAAATGTGTATAGTATGGTGTAGTCCCAATCGAACCCACCTTATGCCGAGATGATGAAAAATCCCATGGGGAAACAATATAGACCCTATCAAGGCATTCCTCAAGTGATTTTCCAAGGCCAAATCATCCAAACCCAACCATTACATCCTTTGCAAGGTTATCATGGCATTGGTCAACAAGGTTATGCGTATGCTGGTTACCAGAATCCTCCTTATTCTGGTGCCCAAGTTCCTCCTTATCATAACCCTTCTTATCCGAGAACACAAGTACATGTTGCTCAGGTGTTTCCTTCTTATCCATGTTATCCTTCACCAGATTTCAACCGAAGGATACCTTTTGTGGCAACTCTCAAATTTCCATTTTGAATCGACTTACCAATGATCCCATTGCTCATTCGCCTTGGTGGCCGATAATTCCCACCAACTTGCCTTTCAATATCTCAAAATTCAATGGGAATCCTAGAAAAGAACCGTCAACGGATGTCATGATGTATCATCTATGGTGTTCTTCGAACTCCCTTAATGATGATTCCATACTATTATGTCTTTTCAAACGCACTCTTATAGGTACCACAACTAAATGGTACATTCGGAGTTACCTAGAGCTTAATTTCATGATTTTAGTTCCTTAGCTACCACCTTCCTCACATATTTCCAATTACCATTTAGTATGAAACTGGAACATAACTTTTAACCAACTTTAATCAATCTCAAGCCACTCACATTTCAGATCACATTCATGAGTGGCAGTGTCATCACCGGTTGGTTAAGACCTTTGCTCCGAATCAATTGTTAGCAGAATGGTTCATTAAGTCCCCGTTTCCACCTATCACAGAGGATGTAGCCAAAGGCAGAGTCATGACTGAAGAGGAATTAATTGCTCGTTCTCAGTATTTGGACCTCATCTAAACCCAATATAGCACGCTCCATGAAAAGATATCAAATGCTCCAAGACATTTGAACATTGTTCCTTCCACTACTGGTAAAGAATATCTTGTTGTGGATGGCATCATTGGTTCTGCTAGTTTGAAAACAATGAGTAACCCCTCTGGTGCTAGTCTCACTATTTCTGCCCAAAAATATTTATCCAATCCTCCTGCAACTTCTTCCGAGAAAAATTTCATTTTATCTGATAAAGGAAAATCTCAACAACAACTAGGAAGTAAGAAGAAAGGGAAAGGAAAAAAGAAGAAAGATTCTTCACTACAGGATAGACAAACAAATCAATCCTCTGATGACAAACGAAATCCTCGATACCCATGCTTGATTTGCAACAAGGAACACTTTACTCATGACTGACCTCACCACGCGAAAGTGAGTCAGTTTCTTAAATCCTCCACTTCTCCCGTCGTGTTGACCGACCCGTTTTCCAATTAGGAGACCGATATGGTTGCTCGGAACCCATCTTTCTCTAACAAGGTTTTAATTTTTTCCTCCGCAAAGCATAAATATGATGTTATGGTGGCTACTCGAAACAAGGACTATGGTAATGCGAATCTTTCGAACAGTCAAACTACTAATCAAACTGCCAGTTCAGCATCACCTCCATCTGATCCTCTTCCATCTTCGATTCCTATGAAGTTAACTATTAAGCCTCCAAAGGGAATTATATATAAGTATTCTTTCAACCCTTGTGCCATGGATGCTCAAAATTACAATGTAGTTGAGGACTTTTCTCAGTCCCCATCAGCTATGTCGACCCTTGAGGTATTGAAAAACTTCCCCAACCAGAAAAAGGCTTTGATTTAAGCTATCAGATGTGTGGATCCTTCGGATTCCAACCTAGTTTTCAATCATGAGAACTATTCCCCCCGACTTCCATCTCAATTGGCCTTTATGATCTAGGTTGTCATCTGCGGTAATAATTTTCACTGTTCTATTGTGGACGAGGGAGCCTCGACCTGGATCATGTCTATGCCTTTCTGGAAGGCGATTGATTCTCCTCAAATGAGTCAATCATCCACCACATTGAAAGCTTTTGATGGTAGAACATATAAGCCTTGTGGTATTCTAAATTCTTTACAAGTGGAATTAGGGGGCAAGACTATATCTATAGAATTAGAAGTTATCGACAGACCTTTTGATTACAATATGATACTGGGTCACATGTGGATTTACGCCATGGTTGCAGTCGTTTCGACTTATTTCCATATGATCGCCTTTTCTCATCAATGCAGGATTGTGGCCATCGACCAACTCACCATTTTCACCTTTGATTCTCATGCTACTAGAAGTGTCCCACTTGTAGGGGAAGCTCTACACTCTTATCATCATGTTGGTGTTGGACTATTGAAGGACTCCTCACTCATGAGGACCTTTTCACTTCCTCCTCCTCCTCTTCCCGACAACTCAACTTCAGTTGCTTATATCAACATGATATTGTCTTCTATTGTCCACATTGATTCATGGATAATACCAAACGAATTTGAAACCAATATTTTTCGCGATTGAATGTCACTTAGCCCTATTGAACTTGATTACGAAGCTATCTATTCGGCTTGTGTGGCTCATACATTTTTCTTGATGAATTGGTTCGATCAATCATTGGATTATAGCATGTCTTCTGATCCATTCTCTCGTGTATTTTCTACCCATGAGAGCATCATGGAGAACATGATGTCAAATGATGCACCGTGGGACAATCATCATCATCACTCCTTACCAGATTTCATTGAGGGTAATTTCAATGATGTTTATCTACCCAATTTCATCAGATCTTTTCCGAGTTTCATTTCTATCCACGAAGTATATTCCGATAATAATCTCTCAAACATAAAAGAGGTGATACCTCTTAACATTTATGTTAAACCATGTGTTGTTGAAAATCTACACATTGGTGCGTCTTGCTTTCCATTCGAGATTGAGACCTATAAAGCCCTTTTTCAGGAATTTCATGATTTCTTTGCCTGGACCTATGAAGAGATGTTAGGTATCGACCCAAATATAGTGCACAAAATCAAAACATATCCTGATGTTAAACCAGTCTGGCAACACCTCTATCTAGTCCATCCAAATAAGGTTATCGCGCCTAAGAGTGAATTTGAAAAACTTCTTCATGTTGGTTTCATTTACCCCATTCCTCTCCTCGATTGGGTGTCTAATGTCATCCTTTTCATGAAGAAACAAGGTACTATCTGAGTATGCGTTGATTATCGGAATGTGAATCAGACTTTTCCTAAGGACAATTACTTGAGCCCATTCATTGACCATATTGTTGATGACTACGTCGGTTATGAAATCTATTCATTCATGGATGGTTTCTTCGTATATAATAAAATCAACATTATCCCAGCAGATCAACCTAAGACTGCATTTATTTTTCCCTCGGGTACATTTTCCTACCAGAAACTCCCTTTTGGTCTAAAGAATGTTGGGGCCATGTTTTAGCGGGCCATGGATTACGCTTTTCATGATATTAAACACATTGTGCAACCCTATTTGGATGATCTCCCTGCTCATTCTAAGAATTGAGATAATCACCCGATGCATCTTAGGGCCATTTTCTTATGTTGTAGATATTATAATATTCGATTGAATCCTCACAAATATGTGTTCTACGTCAGTTATGAACGACTTCTAGTTTTTTTTTTAATTTCAAAACGTGGAATTTAGATTGATCCTATGAAAGTACAGGCAATCATCGACCTACCTGCACCTTCTTCACTCGTTCAGCTTCTACGACTTTAAGGGAAAGCTAACTTCTTGCAACGGTTCATCCCTAATTATGCCAAGTTGACTAAAGGATTCACTTGCTTGCTTAAGAAAGGGGTTCCCTTCCATTGGAATAATGCATCTTAGAAAGCGTTTGATGCCCTAAAAGATGTACTTGTTTGATCATCTCTATTGTATACCCCTGATTACAATTGTTACACATCATTTTTTTACCATGAAATTTGACTATCATTATGGATCTATCATCATCCATATTCATACTTCATTATAAGTCAAAAACATTCATGTTCCTGAACCAAGTTTTGGAAACTAGAAAAAGCTCTTTAAAACCCTTAAAAGGTTAACTGCGCACTTTTTGTGGTCATTTTCCTTTCATGCACGGTTACTTCTTCTGTTAGCCATGGTGATCACCGCTCTATTCGCCAATAAAAATTGTGCACCCCTGTAAAAGGAAGTAAACACGAAAAATTAACTTCTAGAAGCCTAGTTGGGTGAGTATTCTACCAACTAAAAGTCTCTTGAGTCGTGCGAGTTCGAGCTATATCCCTCCACTCATGGAGCTTATCCCCTTGGATAAAGGAACCCTAATCGTTTGATTAGAGGATCTCATCCCTCTCTTGATGGATCTAAAACCTCCTCAATATCTCTATAAATTGAGCTGAAGCTTCAAGTTTAAGGGTTAACACATAACTGTACATTGAATATCACACCTTTGTACACAAGAGTTCATTGAAGATAAATCTATGTTAGTCATTCTAGAGAGGAAGGTTTGTCAAACCAAGGGGCACGATTGCATAGAAATATAGGAGAAATATGTACAACATCAAGGCTCAAGTTATAAGATTGTTCTTTTTTATTCTTGATAATACATATGGATCTTGTTTTCTCATTGTGTTGTTTTTAGACTCATTTAAACAATGTCAATACTTAATCTACTTGATCATTAAGTTGAACTGGTGTTTTTTATTATTATATATTGCAAGTGCTTTGATCCTTTCCATGCTTGTGATTGCGGGTTCTTCTCAGCATTGAAGGATTGCTTTGGAGCGAAAGACAAATGTCTACATCAAACGTCTCGTTGAAAGGTAGGAGCATAACCTCCTCATTTCTAAGTTATAATAATCTAAATGTTAATAGTTTAGAGAAAGAGGTATTCAAATGGTTGTTGGTTTCTAGTTATATATTGGGATACTAAGGAGATCACTCTTGTCCGCAAGAGGGATTTATCCAGAAAAAAAATTGGTGACTCCAATGGGGAATACAAGTTTAGTTTTCCCTATATTTTGTTTGGTTTGACATTCCGACTTTTCTAGTTTGAATTTTCTGAGTGTGTTTGGGTACATAACCTTTTAGATTCTCTGAATTAGAAAGCCTTGAGCTTGTTTTTTCCAACATTTCTCTACCCTGTGCTGTTTTCTGTGGTAAACAGAGCGCAAACTTGCGCAAGTTTCCAGTTTAGTTCAGTGCGCATGTGCATTGGTTTGCACTGAAAACCTGTGCACCCCTTGAGAAATTTTGAAAAAAATTAATATTTTCTCTCTCAGGGTCAGATAACCAATTTCTTAAGGTTTAACCTAATCTATACCAACTCTTAGAGTCTGTTTGTGAACTCTTCCTAATCACCTTAAGATTCTTTTTTGATAAATCACCTTTTTGGCATTGTAAGGTAGGGTTTTCCCTGTTTGATGAATTTCCCTTTTGGGAAAATAGATTCATTGCCTAAGATCACTAGTTTTCTGTTATTTCCTTCTTGAGCCACCAAGATTATTTTCAGCCTTACTTGTTTGAGTGTTTGTTTCTTGCTCATTTGAAAAAAGGAAAAATTCTAGATTACCGAAGTGTGATTTGTCTCAAAGTAGTCTTTTATGCTTTTGTTTTTGCTAGTTCAAGCAAAAAAACAATTTAGTTTGCTTTCAAATAAAAGAAATCATCAAAATACACTCATAGGTATCTTAGTTCGGATTGTTAGTTAAAAGATTTGATTTTCTTTGAAGTTTTTATACTTTTTAGGGTTTTTATAAGTTGATTTTTCTTTTGAGAATTGTTTTTTTATGGAATTGTATTTTTTTGGCTTTGTAATCAACAAACATTTTCATTACAAAGAGATATTGGTTATGCTTGGAAACGAAACTGTTTTCTTGATGAAAAAGAAATCTTATGGAATGTTTTAGGAAGTTTGTACTTTTTGAGTCCAAAAGTCCTACTTTCTCTCAAATAGAAATTCATCGAAATAAAGAATTTCATTTTCATATTGATGCATTTAGAGTATTTTTTGAGTCGGTCACAACATCATTAAGTTTCATATCCATACCCCTCTGCGTAAACAACATCCAGATTAATACAATGCTTAATAAAATTGACTTAGATATTTTTTACACTTTCTAGGGCTCATTCCACCAATTTAGCTCAGGATTAGTGCTTTGGAATAGGTTTTAATTAACTTTCCAAAGCAGATAAAACAAACAAGTAGCATCTTGCAATAGGGAAAACCCAATTGTTGATATTGTGCTCTGGGAAGCTCTTCTTAAAAGAGTCAAGCACGAGGTCATATCAGACCTAGTGAAGTAATCGTACCTACTTCATTGGCAAATATAGAAGATGTGCACGTAATACAAATGGTAAACCTCAGATTAACCATTGTCGAGGAGCCTGGGATCATTTGTTATTAAACCTCATATTTACCATGTCAAGGAGCCTTCAAGGGGATTGAGCTTCGATACTCTGCCCTTGCGTGTATATTGAGCCACAAACTGTTCCCCCAGGTTCAATTGTCTCAGTTGGTGACCTTAATGGCCATAATATTTAGGATTTTTCCCAAGCTGACGGTGGAGGGAAGGTCCCACTGTACCTGGAGAAGACGTTAACTAGACTCACTTGGACTTTTCGGAGGGTACTCTTCACTTCTAGATGGCATAGTGAAGTTACTTGCACTAGACTATTTCATTAAGCAAGTTGTCAAGGTAAATGTTCCAACCGCCAGTTTTCCACATTAATCTCGGTGATGTTGGATTTCATCACCAACTAGTGATTTCATTGTGGAAACATACTATTTGTGTGTGGATTTTTTCTTAGATTTTGTAGAAGCATGTTCATTTGTTTGATTTTTAGAGGCATTAGGTGTGATTCTTTTGAGATTTTTTGATCTCGTGTGTTAAAGAAATTAACCGTGGCTGAATTACCAAGACATTCACGTAGAATGAAAGGGAAACTCCCTGAATATACACCTAGTCAATTGGAAAAATCAAAACTGACAGTGTTCAATCATCAGGAACCAGGTCTACTAAACAAGGAGAAACATCCATTGTAATACATCCTGATTTCGAAGTTAATCAACCTCAGATACTGAAAAAGAACAAGATCAACTAGAAATTTCTGAAGTAATTACAGTTGAATCTATCACTGGCGAGTTGTCAGATACACAACTCACTAAACCTGAAATATATGAGTCAGATTTTGATTCCACTTCATCTAAGTCACCTTTGGATCTTATAGCCTCGACTCCTGGTCATCCTCGTTCACCTCAGTAATTTTTCTCATCACCGAGAATCTTCCTCCTGACCTCATTAGCATTGAAGAGATATCTGATGTAGAAGAAGAGATTACACTTTGCTCTAGTAAAAAATATTTATATTTGAGGTTTCACTAACCAATATACCCTTTCATTCCTTTTCGACCGGAACCTTGGTATCATAAATTTACCAATTTTCTACATAGCTCTGGTTATAATCACTCACTGCGTCGAATCCCATTCTACTCTTTACCCAGAAATAGTAACATGGCTTCTGAAAGCATTTCTACAAAGTCATCTATGTTTTCTTCTTCACCAGAAATTTGTTGTATGGCGGTCCTTCTGTCCCTGTTGGGTATTAGTTGATTTTTGGCACTTTCTCAGGAGCATCTCCATTCTCTGAAACTTCTACCATGTCAACTGGTATATTTGAGTCTACCACCCAACCTTTCACAATGGAACATGTCTATATATTTTCTGTGAATGTCCCTCAAGCTAGCTCACAAGGTGGCTATACAATGCCTGGGGGGCAGCAGCCTCTCCAAGGACCGAAACCTCTCCAAGGTCAGTAACCTCTTCAAGGGCAACAAGTTCTTCAAGGGCAATAGTATTTTCAAGGAGGACAACCTTCTACTGGAACCTATCCCATGGTTGTAGGGAAAAATATTCCTGGTAATTATCAAACTTATATTCCAGTGCCTCGAATTGGTTACGGTCAACCATATGTGTCACAACCTTCAATGGGAACTCCTTACCAAGGGATAAATACTATGTGGCACCCTTTATTTACTCAACAGTCTTTGCAACCTACATTGCAAGTACCTTATAATCAACCTGCTCAGTCAGTTGGAAATTTTGGTTTTACCCATGTCCAACAACATGTTCAAGGTGCACTTCAAATTACCCCAATTATGTGCCAAGTAGTCAGCAAGCTTGTTTGAGTATTCCTATTACCCTTATCCAATTTATTATGCAAACTTCTATTCAACAACCAAGTACACCTATCCCAGCAGTTTCTCAAATCCCTATTGTTACGACCCTTCAAATTTCTACATCAACTGTTACACAGGATATTCCTCAGACTACTACTCACCAAACTAGACCTACAGTCCAATCAATTCCTCAAACCTTTGTGGGACAACCTAGTGCAACAACTATACAAACAAGTCAACCTTTTATAGGTCAAACTTTTCAAGGACAACCATTTTTAGGTAAATATGTTCAAAGGCAACCTTTTACAGGAGCAACTATTCAAGGACAACACTCGGCAGGTCAACCTTTTCAAGGTCACTTTGTTCAAAGTCCACCATTTCAAGAAAAATTATAATATGGACAAATGGGAAAAAATCCAGTTTTGTCAGAGCCAACCATACCCTGGTTATACATATCAAATACCAGCTCAACCTCAACTTGGTATGGCTACCCCTGGATACCCTAGATGTATACTGATTCCAACTGCTCAAGCTATACCAGGTTTTCCTGGATATCCTTCTCTGGGTATTGGGATTGTCCCTCAAGGTTATCAATTAGCTCAGCAAGACCCTAAAAGGTGGTTACCTTTCATTGCAACTTTAGCTTTACTGAACTTGTCTCGACTAACGAATGATCCAATTTACCATCTTCTGTTTTGGCCAGCAATGCCTATTAAGTTTCCCAATGACATTCCAAAGTTTGAAGGAAAATCAGGAGAAGACCCCTTGAATCATGTGATGACTTATCATCTGTGGTGTGCATCCAATCCTTTGATCGATGATTCGATATGTTTAATACTTTTTCAAATAAATTTGATTGGCTTAGCCACAAAGTGGTACATTGAGTTACCACGAGGCTCTTTCAACAATTTCAATGCTTTAGCAACAACTTTATCCTTAAATATCCTTTTCCATCACAAGACAACAAAATGATCAGATCTTCTTCCAATTCATCGGTGGATATCCTGATGATGTCCCAGGTCATGGTTGCAACACGATCTCAAGACTATGGATCTAAGAGTCCTGCAACTGGAAAGGAAATTGAATCATTCAGTCAACCTCCAGTATCAACTCCTCCTGTTTCCAAACCATTACACATCGAGAAACCTAATCCTAATTTGGTAATTAAACCATATGCCAGAGGTGTACTTCGAAAATTTCTTTCAATCCACATGAGAGAGCCGCTCATAATTACAATATTGTTGAAGATATGGCCATATCCCCTTCAGTAATGTCGACCCTCGAAGTGCTGCAATCTTGTCCAACTCAAAGGAAATTACTATTCTGAGCTATTGGAGTGATTTATCCTCAAAATTCTAATCTCATTTTCTTTGATCTCAAGAACTTTGTACCTAAAATCCCACACCAAATGGCTTTTCAAATTCCAGTTTTAGTCAAATCTAGGATAGTTTTTCGCAAAGTAATTGACGAGGGAGCATCTACGTGCATTATGTCCTTAGCTTGTTGGAAAACTCTTGGTTATCCACCAATCAATCGGTCACCCACGATTCTAAAAGCCTTTGATGGAAGAGGTTTTCATCCGTTTGGAATACTCTAGGATCTACCTATAGAGATGGAACGAAAAACCGTAATGCTTGAGGTAGAATTTTTTGATACAACCTTCTATTAGGTCCAGTCTTATTTTATGACCGATGTCATTTCATCAATCTTTCGAATGATCATGTTTCCTCATAAAGGAAAGATTGTTAATATAGATCAGTTGTCTTAATTCACTTATGACCCTACCTCTATGGATAGTATCCAACATGTCAGAAAAATGGTTATCCCTTATGAAGATGTTGGGGTAGGACTAGTTAAAGATTTCGCTCTTATGGGAACTTTTGCTATACCTCCTCCTAACGTACCTCAAACTATTTCCAATATCAATATGATAACATCAAGCACAATTACATTTGATGACACATGGAATGTGCCTTTATAATATGAATTCGATAGTTACAACAATGAGATGCCTTTAAGTCCATATGAATCAACATATGTAGTGGTACAATCAATTTCTCACATTTCATCAACTAATAATGATCAAATGAATGTGGTCAGTGAAGAGTATTCTTCTTTATCAAGCTCAACCATGACATCATTTTCTGATCCTTTTCAACAAATGTTTTCAACTGATGAAAATATCCTGGAAATATTGTCATTAGAAGCATTACCATGGGATGATCTTTATCATTGATCTTATTTTTTACCTGACCTTGATAGAGTCAAAAATAAGTTTTCATTCATCTTTTCGATTGATTATGTCGAGAAACCTCAAAATCCTATGTCTACTCTTCATTCGGATTCTAAGACAAATTTAGGAAATATTTCCACCACAATTTCTATTGACATATCAATCAAACCAGGAATAAATGAAACATTCATATAGGTGCTTCTTGCTCAATTGAGGAGATCAATATGTAAAAAGCCCTATTTCAAGAATTTCGAGACATTTTTTTTTGGTCTTATAAAGAAATTTCAGGTGTTGATCCAAATACTGTGATTCACGAAATTAAGACATACCCGGATGCTAAACCTATTAGACAGAGATTATGTCTAACCCATCCGCAAAAAGCTGCTGCTATTAAAGCTGAAGTTGAAAAACTACTTTGTGCAGGATTTATTTACCCTATTCCTTTGATGGATTGAGTATCTAATATAGTTCTAGTGACCAAGAAACAAGGGACTATTAGAGTATGTGTCGATTATAGGGATATTAATAAGGCTTGTCCCGAAGACAATTATCCTACCCCTTAAATTGACAAAATTGTTGATTATTGTGCTGGAAATGAAATATTTCCATTTATGGATGGATTTTTTGGTTACAATCAAATAAACATACTCCAAGCCGATTAACCCAAGACAACATTTATATGTCCATGGGGAAAATTTTAATACTGTAAATTACCTTTTCGACTGAAAAATGTTGGCGCAACTTTTCAAAGAGCTATGTCTTACGCATTTCACGATATCAAACACATTGTGCATTCCTACTTGGATGACTTACCTGCTCATTCTTTACACAGACAAGATCATTCTACACATTTACGTGCCATCTTTATGCGATGTAGGCATTACAACATTTGTTTGAATCCACACAGATGTGTATTTTATGTATAATAAGGGTGCCTACTTGGGTTCATTGTTTCAAAATAAAGCATTCGTGTCGACCCATTGAAGGTTGAGGCCATTGTCAATTTACCTCCTCCTTCCACTCTTTTCCAACTCCAGAGTTTGCAAGGGAAATAAAACTTTCTACGACGTTTTATCCTGAACCATGTGGAGTTAATTAAAGGTTTCACTCAGTTATTAAAATAGGATGTTCTATTTATTTGGGACGAGATTGTGGATAAAGATTTTGATGCACTAAAAAATGCGTTGACCCATGCACCATTGTGGCATCCACCTGATTATCACCGAGATTACTTTTCATATTTAGTTGTGGATCTAACTCTATAATTGGAATGGTCTTAGTTCAAGAGGATGACTCCAACAATGAACATGTGATTTATTACCTAAGTTGGAATCTCACCCCGAAAAATATCAAGTATTCGCATGTGGAGAAATTGGCCTTGGAAACCGTTCAAGTTGTCCGACGATTCTGTCATTACATATTGTGACATAAAACCACAGTGATATCTAATTGCAACCCTATGATGTACATTTTGACGAAACAATTGCTCGGGGGAAAATACTCTAAATGGATAGTTATCCTACAAGAGTTCGATTTGGAGTTCGAGAAATCCAAGTCTAAGAAATCATTGGTTTTTGCTGAACTTATATGTGACTTTCCCTATACTGAATTAGAAACCATGGCAGAGGACCATATTCATGATGAATCTCTATTTCTAATCAGTACATTAGATCCTTGATATGGAGATATCATTATATATCTTCAAACCCAAACCTTTCGGCCAAACCTTTCATGATCTGATTGACGTAGAATATGATACTAATCTCAACAATACAATATTGTTGGCGATACTCTTTATCGTTGTGGTGCCGATTCTATTTTTCGACGTTGTATAACTCACGAAGAAGCCTAAAGGGTCTTAAATGACTTAAATTCTGGAGCGTGTGGCGGTCATATGTCTGGGTTTGCCACAACCCAAAATATATTGCGCATTGGCTATTTCTAGCTGCCACTATTCAAAGAATGTATCCTTGCGGTTAGAAAATACCACAATTGCCAAATTTTTTATTGAAAGATGTGTGCACCTCCAGCTCCTCTTCACCCAATCATCGTTGTCAGTCCCTTCACAAATGGGCCATCGATTTTGTTACATATAACCTCACTTAGTCAGGGGGCATGGGTATATTATTCTCGATATAGATTACTATACCAAATGGGCCAAGGCGATGCCTACATTCACGGTTGATGGCAAAACTATAGCTATTTTCATATTCAATCACGTGATTGCTAGGTTTGGTGTCCCTCAGGCTATCGTTATGGACCATGGTAGCCACTTTCGAAACATTTTGATGACCGAATTTTCTGCTCAACTTAGCCTACGCCATGATAATTCCACACCATAATACCCACAGGCCAATGGCCAAGTTGAGGTTGCAAACAAATTTTTAACTAACATGATTAAAAATATTGTAGGAAGTCATAAAACGAATTGGCATACCATGTTTTTTCTGCATTGTGGGCATATTGTACCTCTGCAAAAACATCCACGTGGTTTACTCCTTTTCAACTTGTTTACGGTTTAGAAGTTTTTTTACCCATTGAATGTGAAATCTTGTCACTCAGACTAGCCATAGAGTTATTACCAGCTACCTCTAAAGAGGAAAAACGCTTCTTATACCTAGCACAGTTAGATGAGACTTGCCACACCGTTGCATTAGCTTCCAAAGCTCATAAAAACATGTTAAGGCTTAATATGATCAAAGCATTAACCCTCATATATATTCAGAAGGTGACCTAGTTTTAGTATACGATCAAGCTCACGATAAACTAGGCATTAGTAAATTCGAACCAATGTGGCATGGTCCTTATATTGTTAAGCATGTGCTTGCAAAAGGGGTGTATGAGTTAGTTGATTATGACGACATCTCTTTAGATAAGCCCAGTAATGGCATTTATCTCAAGAGATATTATGCATGATTTTTCGTGTGAATATCTTCTTTGTACATTAGTTACATTTTAGAACAGCATGCCTTAGATTAGTTATTTTTCTTGATGATTTTTCACTACTTTTGATTCTTATCTTGATTACTCTTGATACTGCAAATGTCAACGTTCCTTTAAATTTACATCGGCTTTGCTGACGGGGCATATCATAGTACATGGAACATATCTTCCGCTTCTTTGGTTATCTATTCACCCACTGATGAGTTAGTTTCTATTCATGGAATCTGCCTTGGTCAAACAAGAAACAATATTGTAGAATATAGCATAATTTTGGAGCTATTATCTGATGATTTAGTTTCTATTCATGGGATTTTCCTCGGTCAAACAACAAAAAATATTGTAGAATATAGCGCAATTATTGAGCTATTATCTGATGCCATTGCATTTGGAATTCGACGTTTAATTGTTAGGTTAGATTCACAACTCATTGTATTACATTTGAATGGTGTTTATGATATGAGAAATCCATCTTTGTTAAGAATTTTTTTAAGGGTTCGTCTCTTGGAAAGACAATTTGATTACATTGAATATTAACACATTTCAAGAAATTTAAATACATTGACTGATGCATTGGCTAATCAAGTTTTAAATAGACATTTGCATCATTCAAAGTAAAACAAAAAAATATTCAATCCATATTGAACAAGATACTCAAAGATTGAAAGTAGTAATATCATTAGGTCAAAATAGTTGTGTGTCAAAAAATATTACATCGTTTGTGATCATAGGTTTCAAACACCTTATAATGTAAAGATACTAATACAAAAAACAAAATTCCAATCTAGATCGACCATAATCTATCTATGATGATGATCATGGTAGCAGAGTATAGCACACACCACTTTGCACAGATATCACCTTAATGGACCTAGAACCCCAGTCACATGCCTTTGGTACTTGGGAGGCAAATAATCTGTCCCAGTCTCTGGGATGTCAATGGTCAACCACTCTAGGTTGTGTTCTAGTTCTATAAGGGCCTCTACTACATCAGTCAGTGGTGGAGTTGCAACTATAGGCTGTGTGTCTCGTCTATCAAAACGACAAAGCACAACTAGTCGCATGGGGCCAACATCTGCATTTTTTATGTTTTTATCAGTATTGGACGATAAAAAATCAAATAAAAATTAGATAACAGAAAAACTCAAAATGACATATTTTACCTGATGCGTCCCACTAGGTTCCAGATGGAAGTGATGTGTCAGGGTCACCCCTAAAATCAAACCATGCTTAAGGAAAATCCTCAATTATGCAAATTTGGATCCTGATCCATATAAACAACTGAGTATATTAAACCACAGGACCACCATCGCCACCATGGCGAGCCATCAATGAAACCCATCGCAACATGTGTGGTTCCCTTGGTCCCGTCAGATCCACTGGTGACAGTTGGGGTACCAGGAGTGGAATCCTCTCCAAAGAGAAACATATGAGAATGGCTCCATAGTCGGAGTTAAAAAAAGTGGAACGGGAAAACAAGACCACACTACCGAAATTGAGGTTTCCTAAGTAGTGCCCATCCTAAAGATATGAGCTAGTAGGGGAGACCCCACAGAACTAGGGTTGAGGATTAACCCCCTAGTTAAGGTAAGGGAGTAAGACTACGTAAATCAAAACCCTTCCTTCTTCCAAGTCACCCAATAATCCATACCTAAGTGTGCCGAAGAAGCACCTGATTGCATAATGAGAAACCATACTTTTAGGATTATATGGCCCACCTTCAAACATACTATCTCGACAAATGGGCAAGGGGACATATGATTGGATCAGGGAGCGAAGACATGTGGCACAATATCATCTACACTAGTGACTATCAGGGTCGCTGGCTATCGACTTAAGACAAATTTAGGAGAAAATTTTCTCCTATGGGGTCACCCATATGTGGTGGGTAACATCTGGCTCCAACTGGGACATGAGCTCTCTGTAGAGTGCACAAGCCATGTACCCAAACAAGGAGGTTATGAGAACACTAGAAATCCTGTGGGACCATAGACTTGTTATCCTGTACATCACAGACAATTTTTGGGAGCATTTGTCCTGAGCATACTTTTATCGCCCATGTTTTCATCAAATAATAATAAAACCAGACACAAATTACAGAATATTCTAAATTTAAAGTCTAATCTAAGGCATCTATTCTAGAATTACAACATGATATGATGATGTTAGCTATGTGAAGACCATTATGTAATGCATCCTACTCTAATATGCATATTCATAATGCAAATAGTAAGTGTAATCATAGATCCAATGCAACCAACATATCATCAACTCTATATTAGATTTCCTATCCCTATGATTAATTATAATATATACTTGAGATAAAACATGACAATCATGGTTCTCATGTGCTAAGTCACAAGGGTGGGAGGTGGGAAAATATAGTGACCATATATGGAATATCAGGGATGAAGAAGGAAAAGAGGGATGCAACTTTCTCCATTGGATCTTCTCTTCCATCCAAAAGATAGAGATATCAAAAATAAAGCTCATTAACCTTTGATGAAGAGCTACCACAGGCATATCATCCTCATCATGGTCCTTTTTAACGATCTCACACTTCATGGTTTCCATAAGGGCATGACAAGAAAAAAAAGGAGGAGGTTGGCATGAAGTATCATGGTCAATGAGTTGTTTTCCCCAATGATCATACTCAAGAGGGGTAACTTTTAATTTTCTAGTGTCCTATGCTTAACATAATGATCAGGAGATCAAGTATTATGCTCAAAAATGAAAGTGCTCGAAACAGGTCCAAACCTAATCAACTGGAAAGGTCTCATTGTTGCGATTCCAGCACTGTGAATGGTTCGAAAAACCGATGTCGTATGAGGAAGATATCGCGTTCTGTTCATTTTCCCAAATAGAAAAATTTTGTGACTGGTTGCCCAGTCAGCATGTAGGTACAGTCAGCAGGTATATACTTGGAATATTCCATTTTTCACTCAGCCAACAGGATCGTGCCATGTGGCTCAATCTGAGCCATTGGATGTTGGTGGTACAGATATGTTTTGGACCATTTGATGGGTTTAAGATTGGCCAATGGATGAGCGACACATGGCTAGCCCAGAGGCTGCCACATGTCCTCAAGAGCATGTGTTAAAAATTTTTGGAGTCGGGGGGGAGGTCGACCCCGCGACCTCCTGCCTACAGCAAAGAGCCTTTACCAACTCACCTGCATATTGTATCTTAACCATATATGTATGTCGTTTCATTTTATGGTGTAAAAGTTTCGGGGTTGGGGTTTTGGGGAAGCCAACCCCCCCTTCCATGCACCCAAGCACTAGAACCTTGGCCTTCAACCCAACGGCTATCCAACAGTTCCGGTGGTAAATTCATAAGGTTTGGTCACATGTTAATAAATCGTGGCAACATATGTCTATAACCCGATGGCTAACAAAACTGTAACCTCGATGGTAAAGAAAGATGTTCACATGTTGTGGTGTTAGCAGTAGCAGTTAACGGTTATGTTACCATAACTTCCGGCAGGGATTCAGAGCGTTCACATGGGCACAATTTTAAAGGTTGTTAATGTTACGGTTTATGGAACCAACGGCTCCGGGTTCCACTCCAAATGCGGAGTTAATATCAAAAGTTTAATCCTGCAGAAGGTTTTCACCTATCACATGGCGGACATAAACGTTAGTGGCGCTGACGGTTAAACAAACAGTTTTTGAAACAGTGCCACTCCAGGTTTCGTTCCTATTTCATGTGGAGTTTCAAATGTTTATTGTGGGGTTACCGGTGGGGTATGTGACCACCCCGCCCAACCGTTTTATATTAATTCTAACGGTCTATTCCGACGGGAGATATAGCACCTACCCTATTTTTGGGTTTTTAATTAAATTTAGTCACAGTTAAGTGCCCGTTCTCCACATTTAGAGGAGCTTTTCTAGCTGACATTAGGGAAAATGCATGGGGAGTCCAATTTTCGACCAATTTTGGTAAAACAAGAGTCTACCTAGACTAATTTGAGCATTCTGGAGCCATTAGTGCAAAAAAAAACAACCATTAGAGGCCTGTAAACATATGTAATTTAAAATTTTGAGCATAATGACAAAGAGGGACATGCCATTGGGAGCTAGACCAGCAGATGTAGCCCAAGAGGGGTGAAATGCTTCATCATGCTTGCTGTGTAAAACTTATGTGTGAATGTTTTTCTCTGTTATGCACTATTTTTCAATGTTTTTAAGTCTTATTTACATGCTTAAAGTTCACTAATTCATCTAATTTTCATGGTTAAAACTCTCATTCCTTAACCAAACATATGGAGACAAATTGTACTTCTTATATTACTGAAATGACACTTAGCACAACAGAACTAATACACTCCTTTCAGATCAAGTTGGTATCAGAGCTAGAGTTTTATCTCTGGTGTTTTTATGTGCAAGGATTTGTTTACTGTTTGCAAGGTTTTTCATGCTTACTAGGTTCAATCTTAATAGAGGAGAAGGAAAATTGGTGGAAGCAAGAGGTTCTCAAAGTGAGCCACAACAAAGGAGGGCAATATTTCCACATTCTCCACCACCTATTCACCTCCAAGAGAAGCAAAAGCAACATCAAGCATGCCTCCAGGAGAAGAAGAAACTCATGAAGAGGTGGATCCAAAAGAGGAAGAAAGAGTGTTTAGGAAAGCATTCCTTGACATGACTGAAATGGTGAGAGTCTTTTATCAATAAAGGAATGAAAGACTAGAAGGAGCAGGATCCAAACTTCACAAGGAAGGTCAGGGATCATCAGGAGGCCACAATGATGAACATAAATGCAAGAAGGGTGATGGAGGAAATGGAGACAGTGGAAAGTCGCCATCATCACCCTCATATTCATCTTCATCATCCTCTACTTCATCTTCAGTACATTAGCCATACAAGTCAAAGAATATGGGTAAAAGTCCTTTTCTAAAACTTTATGTTAAGTTTGAATTGCCAATGTTTAATGGTGAAGTTAATGTAGAAAAGCTAAAAAATTGGATTAGACAATTAGAGGTCTATTTGAGAATTCAAAATTTTCATGATGATGAAACCAAAATCCAACTAGCTTCATTGAGGATGGAAGGTGCAACACTTGTTTGGTGGGAAGCCAAGTCAAAGGAGGAGATCAAGAAATATGGTAAGATTATTTTATCATGGACTGATTTCATTTCTATAATAAAACAACAGTTTTATCCATTAGCTCATATGCAGAAAGCCATAATGGATTGGCAAAATTTTAAACAATTGAAAGGACAAAATGTACAAGTGTATACTCAAGAATTTAGGAGAAGAGTTCTTTTATTAAGAGTAGATTTGCATAGCCAAGACACTTTGCTCAAGTATATAGGAGGCTTACATACCTACCTAAGACACACAATCTTCATGTTTAACCCTACAAGCCTAGATGAAGTTTGTGTTCAAGCCACACATTTAGAGGCAAGGGGAAAACAAAACTTAGATGGTAATGGGGAAAATGAGTTTAAAGACAAATGGAAGAAAAAGAGAAATGCAAATACCAGAAAAGAGAAGGGAAAATTCTTTTGCAAACAATGTTCTAAAACTAGCCATAATGAGGACCATTGTTGGAAACTTCATCCAAAGTTGAAACCAGAAAGTTTTAAAGCCAAAGAGAAAGCCAAGGAGAAAGGAAAAACTATTGCAATAGTTGAACAAGACCTAGGGTCAGATTTGGGATATGAAACAAAAATCATAGCTATGGGACTAAAGAACTTGAAGGGAAAAGAGATTGAAAATAAAACCAGCTCTAGTATATCCAACTATCACATTCAAGCTCCAAATGAAGAAAAGAGAATTGAATTGTTTCATGTGAGGGTCATTTCCAAACATACCAAGGTTGACACATTGTTTGACAGTGGACCACAAGATAATTTTATCTCTGAAGACATGGTCAAGAAACTTAATCCTGAGACCATTCCACATCTGAAACCATATCCACTTGGTTGGATTTGTAAGGATGCAAATTTACAGGGTTTCAAATAAGTGCATGTTGCGCTTTGCAAAAGCTGCACATTTCATTGAAACAGTTGAATTAGATGTTTTTCCACTTGATATAACAGGTATGGTGTTGGGAAGTCCTTACTTGTATAACAGGAAAGCTATCTTCCATCGCCATGAGAAAAAATACCATTTATTCAAAGATGGCAAGGAGTACAATGTGAGAGCTCATCGCAAAAAACTTGACACTTCTTTAGTTAATGCAGGGCAGATGAAGAGGCTCGTTAATGCAAGCCAAAACTTGACTTTGATGATGATTAAACAAAGAGAAGTTTTACATAATCATTTTCAAATAAATTTTGAGGTATGTAATGAGTTGTTTCAGTTTGAAAGCAGGTTGTCTTTGAAAAAAGATGACAAGCAATTGCATCAGTCGACATTGGTGTTGAACGATGCTGAAAACAAAGAGTCAGTGCAAGAAGTTGCAAAGGTCAAAGAGAGGGCAAAGCAACTTGACAAAGAAGGCACATGATTCGGAAATGTTCATTTCTGGTTTTAGAAAGGCATGGTACAATGGCGAAGAAACTTGGTCAAGAATCGACACAAGTTCAAAGAAAATTCAGCAAAAATTGCCATAAGGACGGGATGCAAGGTGAGAATAATTCCAAGTTTCCTTTGATTATAGACCAATGTAGAAACAGGATGTTTACTACAAATTTAGGTTGTTGCTCTGCAAGTTCAGTAAATGTGCAGCATGACAATGTCAAAAGCACCAATGGTTGGTCAACGGAATCAAGGAAAAATTTGTCGTTTCATGAAAATCTCTAATTAATGAAATTAGGGAAATTTCAGTGGATAAAGATTGGAAGGGTGGGGACACAGTCTCCTCATCTTCATGTTCAGTAGTCCAAAGAGATTTTGGGGTCCAAAATCTTCCTAGTGGGGAGGTGTGATTAGGAGATCAAGTCTTATGCTAAAAAATGAAAGTTCTTGAAATAGGTTTGAACCTAAGCGACCGGAAAGGTCTCGTCGTTGTGATTTCGGTGCCATGAACGGTTCGAAAAACTGATGTCGTATGAGGAAGATATCGTGTTCTGTTCGTTTTCCCAAATAGAAAAATTTTGTGACTGGATGCCCAGTCAGCATGCAGGTACAGTTAGCAGGTATATACTTGGAATATTCCATTTTTCACTCAACCAACAAGATCATGCTACGTGGCTCAATTTGGGTCATTAGATGTTGGTGGTACAGAGATGTTTTGGATCATTTGATGGGTTTAATATTGGCCAATGGATGAGCGACACATGGCTAGCTCGAAGGCCGCCATGTGTCCTCAGAAGCATGTGTTAAAAAAAATTTGAAGTCGGGGGGCGGGGGGGGTGGGGGGAGTTGACCTTGCGACCTCCTACTCGCAGCAAAGAGCCTTTACCAAACTGCGTATTGTTTCTTAACCATATATGTATTCCATTTCGTTTTATGGTGTAAAAGTTTTGGGGTTGGGGTTTTGGGGAGGCCAGCCCCCCCCCTTCCATGTGCCCAAGCGCTAGAACCTTGGCCTTCAACCCAACGGCTATCCAAGAGATCCGACAGTAAATGCATAAGGTTTGGTCACATGTTAATAAATTGTGGCAACATATGTCTATAACCCGGCAACTAACGAAACCGTAACCTCGACGGTAAATAAATATGTTCACATGTCGCAGTGTTAGCTAACGATTATGTTACCATAACTTCCGGTGGGGATTCAGAGCATTCACGTGGGCGCAGTTTCAAAGGTTGTTACTGTTACGGTTTATGGAACCAACGGCTCCGGGTTCCACTCCAAACACGGAGTTAATATCAAACGTTTAATTCGACGGAAGGTTTGCACCTGTCACATGGCGGACGTAAACTTAGTGGCACTGACGATTAAACAAACAGTTTTCGAAACAGTGCCACTCCGGGTTTCGTTCCTATTTCATGCGGAGTTTCAAACGTTTATTGCAAAGTTAACGGCGGGGTAAGTGAACACCCTGCCCAACCATTTTATATTAATGTTAACGCTCTATTTCGATGGGAGATATAGCACCTACCCTATTTTTGGGGTTTTAATTAAATTTAGTCAGAGTTATGTGCTTGTTCTCCACATTTAGTGGAGCTTTCTAGCTGACATTAGGGAAAATGCATGGGGAGGTCAATTTTCAACCAATTTTGGTGAAAAAAGTCTACCTAGACTAATTGGAGCATTCTTGAGCCATTGGTGCAGAGAAAATAACCATTGGAGCCCATAAACATATGTAATTTACAATTTTGAGCAAAATGACAAAGAGGGACATGTCATTGGGAGTTGGACCAGTAGAAGTAGCCCAAGAGGGGTGAACTGCTTCATCATGCCTACTATGTAAAACTTATGTGTGAATTTTTTTCTCTGTTATGCACTATTGTTCAATGTTTTTAAAGCTTATTTACATGCTTAAAGTTCACTAATTCATCTAATTTTCTTGGTTAAAACTCTCATTCCTTAAGCAAACATATGGAGACAAATTGTACATGTTTATATCACTGAAAGGACACTTAGCACAACAAAACTAATACGCTCCTTTCAGATCACATAATCACTTATATCAATTTTTTTTTAATTAGCAATTAGTTATACAATATAGTTTCAATCTTCTCACAACAATAAGAAACTGTAGATAGAACAGTAAACTAATGCACAATAGAAGACAACCAAGAATAATAGAGACAAATTATTTGGTCAAAGACTAGAGAAAATCCCCACAAGGGGAAAACCCTTTCAAAATTATTTTTCTATTAGATTGTCAACAAATGTTCAATAGATATATGATGCTCCAATTCATCAACAGTGAGTCATAGTACAAACTTTGACTATCCAAAATCAACTAACCAATATCCAATCAAAGATGACCCCAAAAGTCAAATATGTTCAACAAGTCAAATATGCAATTCTATTCAAATTCAAAAACAATAGCAACAACGCTAACCAATCAATGATCAATGATCAAATATCCTCCAAATCAGCTCGATCAACAATCAGAAAATGTGGCCTCCTTTGTTGGTCATGTTCAACCCAAAATAGTGCTTGCAAACATGGTCAAAGTCAAAATTTGACATGTGGAAACCCTAGCCAAAATTTTGTAGTCAACTTTGGTCAAACGACCCAAAACATTTCAGTCAATGTTCCAGTCAACTCATACCTCCAAACAGATCATAAATTCAAAGTTAAACCAAGTCAAACTATGCTCTGAGTCCCAAAAGTCAATGTTGGTCAAAGTCCCAAAACAGAAGGCAAATTCATCTAATAGAAATTGACACTCTCCTTTTCACGTGTGAAGATGAACCTACAATTTCAGATCTATATGAACCAATCCAAAAGAAAAATGTTATGTGTTTTGCATGACCTCCAAGTGATGTGACATCAGGTCTATTTATATGTGTTGGAGGGGGATGAATTTCCTTTCCCATGTCGACTAGTACTTTTGTGCACATGTGGGTTTCACATCAAAAATAATATTTTTTCTTGAACAAATTTAATTCTTCCAAGGGCTAGTAGGGGATTCTCTAGATAAGGAAGGCTTCCCAATGGAGGGAATTTCTCCCTGAGGTGCCAAATTTCAATACTCCCTCTCAGTTAGGGAGGAATTATTGACTGCATCATGAATCTCATTTGAAATGTTCTATTATCGTCATCATTCTATCATATCATGTTTCTCCTTTGCTCATCTATTGAACACTCTCTAATATAAATAAGAAGAATCATCATAAGGGAGCTTCGACTACCACCCTATATTCAAGGACAATAGGAATGATAATAATTACCATGAGGTAAGGATCACAAGTATCCTATTATTCGTTGATCTTCCCACCTTGGCCCTCAAGATTCAAGTGGTAGAAAACTTGCATCACTTCACTTGCAAGATACCACTTACCATAAATGATAAGGATCACAACTATCTCAAGTCTCCTCACCCATTGGCCAGATGGGTGGAAATCACAACAAGCCCATCTTGTTGGTAGTATGTACACTCAAGTATACTTTGTCAAGTCCTATAAGTGATAATAGGCAAGACACTACTTACCATGAGAGGTAAGGATCATAGCTATCCTAATGTCATAAAATAGGCAGGATACTACTTACCATGAGGTAAGGATCACAATTATCATATTGTCTAGAGTCCCCTCAACCCTAGGAGCTCTTCAGCTAAATTCCTCTCCCTCGGAGCTCAAACAAGGGGGAAGAGCATAACTTAGTGTCCTCGATTAGTTGTGACCCCTTCTGGGACGGTCACATCCATAAGTCCAAGCTACTTTATGAAGACCAAGAACTTCCCTTTTGGAAAAGCCTTGGCGAGAATATCTACTATCTTCTCATCAGTCGAAATGTGATGGAGTCTCACTGCTCCTCTCTGCACCATATCTCAGATGTAATGGTATCTAATCTCAATATGCTTGGACTTGTGGAACACAAGATTCTCTGCCAATTAGATCCCACTTTTGTTGTCGCAATATATCATTTTCGTATCCAAAACTTGCGTAAATAGCTATCCAAAGAGCTTCCTCAACCATACTCCCTCACAACTAGCCATGCTAGCCGCAATATATTCAGCCTCATACAAGATATCATGGTAGATCCAAGGCTAAAACAACACCCTGATGTGCTCTTCTTGTCAATAACATATTCGGCCTAGTCAACATAAGTGTATCCATGAAGTCTCACATCTCTGGCAGTATATCTCAAACCAAGATTAATCATTCCATGAAAATATATCAACACATGCTTAGAAACGACCCAATGTGCATGTACAGGCCTAGTCATAAATTGACTCACAGTGTTAACTACAAAACAAATGTCCAGTCGATTTTTCACAACGAACATCAATGCCCCAATCAACTGTCAATACTCGGAGGGATTCACCAAGTCGGGTCCAACAATTTCTCCACATAGCTTCTTGAAGTTCATCTTCGTCGATGTGGCCATGGAATTGCATTCTACCATTCCAAATATTTCCAGCAGATTCATGACATATTTCCCTTGTGAAAGGAAATTTTCACTAGGTCTCTACCACACCTCTAAGCCCAGGAAGTAGTGCATCAATCCAAGGTCTTTCATCTCAAATTCAGAGGCCAACTCCCTCTTACATTCAAGAATCAAAGGCTCTCCACCTGTTAAGAATAATTTTTCAACATATAAAACAAAAATCAGGGGCATGCCTTGTAAAAATTTGAACTATAGGTTTAGGTCGGAATTGCTTCTCTTGAATCCAAGCTTCATCGATTAGTTATTAATGTGAGCATACTAAGCCCTAAGGTCTTGCTTCAATCCATAGAGTGCCTTCTTCAACTTGCACACATGAGTCTTTTTGTCTTGTACTTCAAATCCCTCTGGTTGCTCAACACATACTTCTTCCTAGAGTATTCCATGTAAAATTGTGGTCTTCACATCCATCTAGTGAAGCTTCCATCCCTGGCAAGAAACTACATCCACAATATATCTAATGGTAGTATATCAGGCGACCAGTGCAAAGATGTGATCATAATATTCTCCCTCTTTCTGTGAGAATTATCTAGCCAAAGGACCTACCTATATTTCTTGATACTTACATCTACTCCATGCTTGATCTTGTACAACCATTTAGAAGTCACAACAGACTTTCCTTCGGACCTTGTAGCTACTTCCCACACATCATTCTTCATTATAGACTCGTATTCTTCGGCCATAACATTCTTCTAGACCAGCTGTTAATTTTGGACAACTAGGTCTAAACTCCATGTTGTGATGCTCAGATGAAGATGCCAATATTTTTATTGGATTCCTCTTTCGAAGAGGTGCAAGATCGATCTAAAGATCATCTTGATCCGATGAGTAGAACATTTATTTTGAATTTATTCAAAATATGTGCAGGTCGACCAAAATTGAAATGTAGGCTTGAAACCCCAGTAGATGTGTCACACACCCTCACTGATGGATATATATAGGTCAACATTGGAGGTCATTTTCACTCATCCATCATCACACATTCTCTCTCCTCATTTGATTGGTTCGATCATCACTTAGAGTCTCTTCTTCTCCACACGTGGGAAACACAGCAAAAGGAATTTTTGTTTTCGACCAAGGGTTTTCAGTGCAGAGTTGACCAGCAGTGACTTTGGTCAACGCATGGTAAAACTGACCCCAATCTTGGTCAAATTTCCTATTTCTACAGTATGCATTTATTGGCATAGAAATTGAGGTTGACCGTTGACTTTGACCAAACTGCATTGACTTTTTGCTGCTTTTGTTTTGCGTTGACTGTTGACTGGGACAGCGTTGACTTTCGTTGACTAGTATAGTTGTTCAAGAGGGTTGTGTGACACTTCTGGTTGGCTGACTGTATTGAGACTTTGTTGGTTGAAGCATCATGTTGATCGTCGTAACGCACCACAACACATATATTTTGTTGATCAAGTTAAGTGTAATTTTCGGCTTGTCTTCTATCGATCTACTGGTATGTTCTATCAACATTTTACTTTCTTGTTTATGTGACTGTTATTTGATATTGGGGATAAAAGTAAAGTTGCATCAAGCATAGAACATCTACAAAAATTTACATGGTTTCAGAGCTGAGGTGAAGACAAAGCCCAAGTTTGTAGCAATCACCGAAGAAGAGCATGGGTACCTCAAACTATAATGGATTTAAAGCTGATGACAAATTGATTGGGAAGGAAGACTTCCATGCCTGGAAGATGACTTTGGATCTTATGTTGGAAGACCAAGATGTCATGGACTATGTGCAGGATAAAATCCAAGAGCCTCCATCCTCTGCACCTGCTGCCAACAAGTAAAAGTATAAGAAGGGGGAAATCAAAGCAAAGTTGATGATCCGAGATTCAATTCATAAGAGTCTGGTAGCCTACATCTCTAAGATGTTCACATCCAAGGAGATGTATGATAAGTTGGTCAACATGTTCAAGGCCAACAATGCAAATCAAGTCCTTTTCTTCAAGAACAAACTAAAGAATCTGAAGAAAGGAAAGGATGAATCTGTTCAATCATATTTTCTAAAATTGATTGAGATCGAAAATAATCTTCTGGCCATTGGCGAGATAATAGTTGATCAAGAAATGGTTCTCGCCATACTTGGAGGTCTCTCCTCCAAATGGCATGTATTCAATACTACCATTCTCAATAAAAATGTGATACCTGATTTTGAATAAGTACTATCGAGATGCGTACAAGAAGAGACAATGATGAACGAATATGAAAATGAATGAAATGATGCCTTCACTGCTCATGCTAAGAAGAAGAAAAATGGTGGCCCAAGGAACAAAGGAAGAGCAGGGGCCCAGGGAAAGAAATAAAAATGTTACACATGTCACAAGATCGACCACTATGCTAGAGAATTCCCTTTCAAGAAGGATTCTCCTGATGATGATGACAACAACAACAGCCGGAGGAATGGAAATCAAAGGAACAATAGGATCAAAGGAAAGAGGAAGGCTCCCTCTAGTGGAAATGGGCAACCTTTCAAAAGGTCGAGAAATTCCAAGTATGAGGAATCTAATGTTGTTGATGATAAAAGAAATGAATTCGTTCTTGTATCTGCCCTCTCTGCTGCATCTCCACCCGACACTATGGATGTCTGGTTGATAGATAGTGGTGCCTCAAGACACATCACTGGGTTCAAAGAAGCACTTTCTAACATGGTTGAGAAGGATGTTAATCTGAAAACTATCCTTGGAGATAATGCCACATATCCCATGAAAGGGACTGGGACTATGACCCTCCACTTGTCTCAAGGTCAAGTCCTCCGCTTGCAAGATGTACTATATGTAACTTATTTGAATAAGAACCTTGTGTCTATTTCAGCCATGGAAGACAAAGGTTTCAATGTGGCATTCATTGATGGGAAGGTGCGCATCTGGAAGAAGAGTTTCAAGGAAGTTATCACGATTGGGTTTAGAGTTGATACACTCTACCAGGTTGAAGGAAGTCCACTGGGAGCGATGACATGTGATACTATCCGACACACTGAACTATGGCACTGGAGGTTTGGACACCTTCACTACAAATCCCTTCCCGAAGCAAGGAAGATGGTGATGGGGATGCCTGAGTTCACAAATTATCGTGAAGGTGTATGTTAGGGCTATGCTGAAGGAAAGCATACAAGGGGGCCTTTCCCCTCAAGTGTCACAAAGACATCTAATGTCTCACAATTGATGCATTCTTATCTGTATGGTATGCTGCCCATGACATCCTTGGGAGGATGTTCTTATTATATGATGTTCATAAATGACTTCTCTTGCAAAACCTGCATATACTTCTTAAAGAAGAAGGATGAGGCTTTAATGTGGTTCCATACCTTCAAAGCCTTGGTGTACAATTCAACAGGAAAGAATATCAAGACATTGAGGACCGATAATGGCACTGAATATGATATGAACGAGTTCAAGAACTTTTGTAAAGAAGCTAGCATCAAGAGGGAGACCACAATTGTCTATACTCCTGAGCAAAATGGCGTTGATGAAAGAAAGAACAAGACCATTGTGGAAGCTGCCCGTGGCATGCTATGTGACCAAGGTCTTTCGAAGTTTCTATGGGGAGAAGCTGCGAACTCTGTTGTGTACATACAAAATCGATGCCCGCATTCCGCTTTGGACTCCAAAACTCCCGAAGAGGATTTCTCTAGTAAGGAAACCAACATCTCACATTTTAGAGTTTTTGGATGTCCTATTTATTTTCATGTACCAAAGGAAAAGAGGAGCAAGCTGGATGCTTCTGGAAAGAAGGGAATGTTTGTGGGCTACAGCGAAACTTCGAAGGCATATAGAGTCTATGTGTCTGGTCAAAGGGAAGTGGAGATATGCCACATTGTTGCCTTTGACAAAGATGCTTCCCTGGGGAAAGTAATCAATCTTCCGAGATCTGAGGAAGATCATGAAGCAAGGCCTTGAAATCAAGAAGAACCGAAGGATGTGACAATGCCTGATATTGAAGGACCGATATTGATCCACCTCCTTCAATGAAAAGAAAACCATCATGGCTCAGGGACACTCTTGAGGATGCTGAGAGACATATGGCCCCAAGGGGGACCTTCTATGAAAGCAAGAAGTCAAATAGATATCAAGGGTATCTAGCAGCCATGAGTACAATCATAAAATCTGAGTCTGGATCTTTTGAGGAATTCGTAAAGCATCAAGTCTGGAATGATGCTATGCATGAAGAATATGAGTCCATTATGAAGAATGATGTCTGGGATGTGGTTTTGAGATTTGAGGACAAAGCAGTTGTCACCTCGAAATGGCTCTATAAGATCAAGCATGGATCTGATGGTAGTGATGAAAAGTTCAAGGAAAGATTCGTTGCCCGTGGCTTCTCTCAAAATGAAGGCGTAGACTATGATGATATATTTTCACTTGTGGCCCGATATACCACCATCTGATCTATCATAGCCCTTGCTACTACACAAGGATGGAATCTTCATCAGATGGATGCGAAGACCGCATTTCTGCATGGTGCAATAAAGGATGAGGTGTATGTCGAGAAACCTCTGGAGTTCGAAGTCCAAGATTAGGACACCCATGTTTGCAGGTTGAAGAAAGCCCTCTATGGGTTGAAGCAAGCACCCAGAGCTTGGTACGAGAGGATAGATAGCTACCTGATGAAGCTGGGCTTCACTCATAGTAATGTTGATCCGAACCTTTACCTCAAGGTTGATAGAGAAAAGCCTCTCATTCTAGTGTTGTATGTGGATGACCTCTTCCTGACAGGTGCTGACCCTCTCATTCATCAATGTAAGAGGGAGATCACTGATGAGTTCAAGATGAAGGACCTAGGACTGATGCATTACTTCATAGGCCTAGAGGACTGGAAGAGACCTGGCGAAATTTTCCTTTCTCAAGGAAAATATATTGTGAAGCTTCTAGAAAGATTTGGAATGGTGGACTGTAAGTCCGTGTCGACACCGATGGAGCTCAACATTAAGAAGTTGAGTGGAAGCATTGTTGGGCCCGTGCTAGAAAATCCTACTAAGTATCGCCAACTCGTAGGGCCCTGATGTTCTTAGTAAACACCCGTCCAGATGTTTGTTTTGCAATGAACACTTTGAGTCAACATATGGTTGAACCTCATCACATTCACTGGGTTGGTTCCAAGAATCTGTTGAGATACCTTCGGGGCACGATAAACCATGGGCAAAGATACACTGTCGAGAGTGTGACACTCTATGGATATACTGATGCCGATTGGGCTGGCATTGTGGTGGATCGTAAGAGCACATCAGGATGCTAATTCACACTTGGGTTTGCTTCGATATCATGGATGAGCAGGAAGAAGAAGTCAGTGGCTTTGAGCACCGTTGAGGCCGAATACATTGCAGCAAGTATGATCTGTTGTGAAGCAGTTTGGTTGCGAAATCTCTTCAGTGAGCTGTTTGGGCATGTGCTAGATACCACCGTGATACTCTGTGATAACCAGAGTGGGATTCAGTTGTCCGAGAATCCCATGTTCCATGATCGATCCAAGCATATTGATATCAGGTACCACTTTATCCAAGATATGGTACAACGAGGAACCGTCAGGCTCAATCATATTGCAACTGACGAGTAGGTCACAGACATTCTCACAAAGCCCTTGGGGAAGGTCAAGTTCCTAACCTTCTGTGAGAATCTTGGAATCGTGGAATGACCCTACACTGAGGGTCTTGTTGGACGATGAGCTCTAGGAGCTCTAGGGGGCTTTGGAGATAGCCTCTCGGAGCTATAAGCACTCACAGGGCTAGGCTTGTCGAACCTTGTGGTGCTTCTACCCCACCGTTATGATGTTGAGTTGGTTCACCTCTCATGATCTGTGCCCCGTATGCATCCTACCTATTGAGTCTCGGACTCATGGGAATTACCTCTCATTTGGTCAGTGAGGTGAGAAAAGCTAGAGACTAGTAGTAAAGACCGATGGATGCATCAGAGATTGTCGTACTCTCTATGTCTAGGATGGCGCGTGTCCAACCACTTGATTTGGGATCAATTCTAGTGAGGTTTTGGACCTCCAACTGACTTTGGGTCAGGTAAACCAGCTTCAGTTTGGTATGTGACTCTTTGGAGTCCTATAGAGGTTTTAGACCTCTACACTGAATTTGTCAGCCGGGAATGATGTCTTTGTGACTGACCCACTTTTGTTCTGAAATAAATAAGCCAACAAAGCAAGTTACGGCAAGATGACGCACGATGTTTGGATGGCACAGGTGGATGGATTTCTCCCTAGTTGAGAGGGAGTGTTAATTTTGGATAACTAGGTCCAAACTCCATGTTGTGATGCTCAGATGAAGATGCCAATATTTTTATTGGATTCCTCTTTCAGAGAGGTGCAATATCAATCTAAATATCATCTTGATCCGATGAGATGAACATTTATTTTGAATTTATTCAAAATATGTGCAGGTCGGCGAGAATTGAAATGTAGGCTTGAAGCCCCAGCAGATGTGTCACAAACCTCACTGATGGATATATATAGGTCAATGTTGGAGGTCATTTTCACTCATCCATCATCACATATTCTCTCTCCTCATCTGATTGGTTCGATCATCATTTAGAGTCTCTTCTTCTCCACACATGGGAAATGCAGCAAAAGGAATTTTTGTTTTCGACCTAGGATTTTCAACGCAGAGTTGACCAGCCTTGACTTTGGTCAACGCATGGTCAAACTGACCCCAATCTTGGTCAAAATTCCAATTTCTGCAGTCCGCATTTATTGGCACAGAAATCAAGGTTGACCGTTGACTTTTATCGGGCTGCATTGACTTTTTGTTGCTACTGTTTTGCGTTGACTGTTCACTGGGACAATGTTGACTTTCATTGACTTTGGGTTGACTGGTATAGATGTCTGAGAGGGTTGTGTGACAATTTTGGTTGGATGACCGTATTGAGACTTTATTGGTTGAAGCACCCTGTTGACTGCTATAACGCACCACAACACATATATTTTGTTGATCAAGTTAAGTGCAATTTTTGGCTTGTCTTCTGTCGATCTACTGGTATGTTCTATCAGCATTTTACTTTCTTGTTTATGTGATTGTTGTTTGATATTGGGAATAAAATTAAAGTTGCATCAAGGATAGAAAATCTACGAAAATTTACACCCGCTCTTTTATTGCTTCTTCAAAAGTGGGAGGCTAAACCTGTATGATGGTCCTCATAGCTACAACATAAAATTGGTATCACAATGGCGCCTTACTTTCTTTGAAGGTTCCTTTAGCAACAACATGTCTTTCAACATCCTTTAAGGTATGACAAAGCCATAATGGTCTCTTCTTGACAGGAGGATCACATGGAGTAGGATCTCAAGGGTCCATGGGTTCCAAAGGATCATCAACAACAATAGTCTTAGATTCAAGCACAGAAGGACCTTCCAAAAGATCACCTTCCTTGTTCTCAACATCGAAAGGAGGAGGAGGAGGAGTGTTCCTTTCTTTCCCAAGGGAAACATCTTCATATAAATTCACATCCTTGCTAAAATTGATATTCCTTTAACCAGGAACATATGTTCTAAAAGATTTTTCACAATAACCAACAAATGTACAGTTCTTCCCTAAAGCTTCCAGCTTGTTCCTCTTGTCCTTCAGCACATGAAAGTATACAGGGAAGCTAAAGATCCTCAAGTGCCCAACATTGGTCTTTACACCCGTGAACACTTCTTCGAGGGCCTTGTCACCCAAGGCTTGATGAGGGGTCTTATTTTGAAAATAGACCACAATGTTTGAAGCTTCACCCCACTTAAAATTTGAAATTTTTTGATCATGCAGCATGGCTCGTGAAACTTCCATGATGGTCATATTCCTTCTTTCATCCACTCCATTTTATTAAGGGTTTTAAGGTACAATAGTCTCATTCTTGATCCCATCTTTCTTTCAAAATTCAATGAATTCATTTGAAGTATGAATTATCCACCATTATCAAACTTGAATTCTTTGATTCTCTTCCCTATTTGATTCTCTATAAGAGCCTTGAAGTCCTTGAACATATCAAATGCCTCGTCCTTGTTCTTCAATAATAATATCCATGTCTTTCATGATAAATCATCCACAAAGGTTATATAATAGAGGTAACCACCAAAATATTTCATCGGCATGGCTCCACATAGATCAAAATGTATGAGTTGTAGAATTTCATTAGTCCTACTAATACTAGAAGGGAATGGTCCCTTTGATTTCTTTCCTTTAGCACATCCTAAAGAGATCCCATCATGATTAGCTTGAACCTCAGGCATTCTAGAAACCTTCCTCTTTACTTTAGGCAGAGCTTCATAGTGAAGACGAGAAAACCTTCAGTGTCATAGCTCACTTTGATGATTGTTACCATGTACTAATGTTTTGATTGGTCTTCCATTGACTCTATAGAGTCGTTCAATTCTTGATCCCAAAGTGAATGCATCCCTCATGCGATATTACATAGGCCAAGCGATGGAATTTCCTTTTATGAAGGCAACCCTCGTCCCTTTGTCTTCAAAGGCAGATATAGATACTATATTTTTCTTCAATCTTGGTACGTACATAAAAACAAGTAGATGTACGATTTCACCATAATCCAAATGAAATGCAACAAAACCAAAGTCCTTCATAGGATAAGTATAATTGTCTCCAAGAATGATCTTAAAATTAGTCTCCCTCTCAACCAGGTTTGAAAGGACTTCACAATACCCAACAAAGTGTCTAGAAGCCCCACTATCTACAAACCGACTATCAAATGATTCTGGAGGAACTAGAAATAGAAGAAATAAGAAACTATTTAGATTGAGTAGCAACTACATTATTTCCATATCTTGTATTCCTTGATCTCTTTTGAGGATGGTGGCCTTCATCACGATCATTAGGAGTGTCTATTCTTTACTATAATTAGACATGTTGTTGTTGAAGCCATGATTTACATTGTTGAAGGACCTATGAGCATTTCACTTCTTTGCACAATCTCGAGAATAATGACCATGTTTGTGGCAATTGTAACATTCAAATTTTGTTAGTTCCCTTTAAATCTTCTATTAGACTCTTGGAATTCTGGAGCGGGATTTCTAGGATTAGATGGTCCTCATATTCCTTTATTCTTCTTAGCTTGAGAAACAAATGTAGAGGGTTATCCTTCTTCATGCTTTTGAATCCTCCCTCTAGAAATCATCCTAGACCCTTCTTGAGTGTAATTGCCAACTAGTTCATCAAATGTCAGAAACTTGTCATTGTTGCTAATAGTTGGAATGAATGTATCCCATATTGGAGGAAGGCCTCCAAGTGCAACAAGCACCAACTCTCTATCAGACATAAGTTCTCTAGCAGTTAGAAACTGATCCTTGAGTTGGGATATCCTCATGAAGTATGACTGCACAATCTCTCCCTTTTTCATTTTGATGTCCTTGGGTTAATTTCAAGGAGAGAATATGATTCAAATTGTTGACCTCACACATCTTGACCAACTTATCATAGAATTCCTTGGGATTTTTCAACTTAGAAATGTAAGTAAAAAAATTATCTCTCAAAGAATCAATAATTATTTTCTTGGCTTTGATGTCACATTTCTTGTACTTGGACTTGATAGCAGTAGAAGCATTCTCCAAAGGCTCGGGTATTTTCCTTGCACATATTCCAAGACATCATTCTCATCCAACGTCACTTCCAACCTGATTTTCCAAACAACAAAATTTGATGGTTCATTCAACTTCTCTCCCTCCTTGAAGTATGAGGTAGACATCTTGTCCAATTAAATTAATATTTCTTTAAATCCCTTCAAAGATGATTTCTTGTCTCTTGTATCCTTGGGATTTTCTTCAACTCAATTTTGACACCATGTTAATTTTCTAGTGTTCTATGCTTAACACAATCACTTATATCAATTCTTCTTCAATTAACAATCAATTATCCAATATAATTCAATATTCTAGATTCTAAACCAATGCACAATAGAAGATAACCAAGAACAATAGAGACGCAATATTTGGTCAAAGACCAGGGAAAATTCCCACAAGGAGGAAAACCCTTTCAAAATTCTTCTTCTATTATATTGTCATCAAATGTTTAACAAAGAGATGAAATGTTCCAATTCGTCAACAATGAGTCAAACTCATACCTTTGACTATCTAAAATCAACTAACCAATATCCAATCAAAGATGAGCCCAAAAGTCAAATCTACAATTATAGTCAAAGTCAAGAATAGCAACAACCCTAAATAGTCAATGGTCAATAGTCAAATCACCTCCAAATCAACTCAGTCAATAGTCAATAAATGCAACCTCCTTTGTGTGGAGAATTTGGAGGGTTGGTGATTAATTCAAATTCTCTTCTTGATAATTACTTGTGAACTTACTTGATTTAATTATGTCTTATTTTCTTAACTTATTTAGTCTTTCATCAAGTCAATTACCAAAATACAAGAGACACAAATTTAGGCTCTTCGAGCCAGGGCAAAACCTCTCCCTCTTGGAGAGGAGAACCCAAGAAATTCTTCTTATAGACTTTCAGATGACAAGTACCATGACTAAGACTTTAGACCCTTGACCTTTGTATGCTTCCAATACCTTGTCACTGCTTCTTCATTAGCTTCTTAAGATGATCCTTCTTTCCTGCACCTTCCCGCAGCGATCTGCACCAGGGCTAGAGATCTCGATCTCTGCTTGTACTCTTCCTTTTTCGGTTGTGTGAGATTCTTGTTGTCTGTTAGCACCTTATTATATGTTGTCCTATTTAACATAACCCTATTCTTAGACTGGGCTTAGTTCTATTTTATAACTTCACCCAGTCTCTTCTACGCACTTAAACGCCGCCCTTTCCACGCACTTCAAAGCATTCCTTCTTTCACATTTAGCCTCAGACTTCAACGCATTCCTTATTAAGGTATTAACTTCAGACTTCAACACATTCCTTCAGGCAGCATCTTCACTATGTATATATATATCTCTGTCTCTTCCAATATGTATTACACACTGTGTAATCCGCACTATTAAAACTTCGGACTTTTCCGAACTTCAGACTTGTTCTTGACTACAAATATAATCTTCTTTTTGCATTTCTGTTTTACCCTTAAAAGAAATCTTTCCATATCACCAAAAACAGTTCAAATGTGTCCTCGTATTTTTGTTCCATATTAACTAAAGTGCTTCTTCCAAATGAGCCACAATCTAACTTTATATATACATAACATGTCTCTTTATTTGATCTTACATGAAGGGTTGCTTCTGAGCCGACTTGTGTAGGGGTATTTAAGCTGACTAGTTCATTGTCTTCAACGCTGAACTTAAGCCATAATGTGACAAGATATGGAGGCATACAAATGTATCTTTGACTTATCATAATCAGACTCTTTAATATATTTATAACCAGAAGACAAATTCCTAAAGGACATCAAGAAGAAGTCTTTTGACCTATAATAAAGATTTGCTCATGAAACCCATGAAGCAAGCATACCAAGAATATATTTTATTATGTTTGTCTTCTTCATTACATAAATACATAATTACATAGTCAATATGAAGATCAATCCTAGTTACGCTTTCCAACACTTTGTTGGTCAAATTCAACCAAAAACTGTGCCAAAATAGTGCCTACAAATCTGTTTAAAGCCAAACTTTAACTTGCAGAAGCCTTAGTTGAAATTCTACAGTCAAATTTGGTCAAACAACTTAGAAAATCTCATTCAATGTGCCAATCAACTCGACCCTCCAAACATATCATAAATTCAAAGTCAAACCAAGTCAAACTATGCTCTAAGTCCCAAAAGTGAATGTTGGTCAAAGGCCCAAAACATAAGACAAATTCATCCAACACAAAATGACTCCCTCCTTTGCATGTGGGAATATGAACCTACAATTTTAAAGTTATATGAACCAATACAAGAGAAGAACGTGATGTGTGTTGAATGACCTTTAAGTGATGTGACATGATGTCTATTCATAGGTGTTGGAGGAGGACGAATTTCATTCCCTAGATCGACTTGTACTTTTGTGCACATGTGGGTTTCACATTAAAAATAATATTTTTTCTTGACCAAATTAAATTCTTCCAATGGCTATTAGGGGCTTCTCTAGATGAGGAAGGCTTCCCAATGGAGGGAATTCCTCCCTGAGCTGCCAAATTTCAACATTAGAAGACTCATCATCATTAGTGATCATATGAAAAGGGCTGATGCAATGATTCACAGATGACTCAAATATATTCCTAGGACCATAAGGAAGGCACGGGGAAACAAGGCCCCTATTGATGTCATCATTAGTATCATAGATTGGACCTTTGCCAAAATGACAGTAAATTGTTTCCCACCATCCTTCTTCCCACATGGGAATATGATCATCTTACATTTCAATGTTATCAATGGGTATATCATTATAAATAACGTCATGGAGAAAGGGAAGACTAACCTTCACCTCATCTTCCTTGTCAATATCATAAACAGGGTCATTGTCGAAATGATGGTTGTTGATATCCCATTTTCCTTCGATTATGTGGAAGAATCCACAAATGTCAACCTCAGGGAAAGCAATAATGTCCACATTCTCAAGATCTTCATGAAGCACATTATTCAACATCCCTTCTTGAATGAGAGGACCAACTTCAATAGGTTCATCATCATGGACCTGGGCTTCCACAGGGATTTCATCTTTATCGGTGTCATATCCAATTCCCCAATCTGCATCCCAAAAGTCTACCATATATGCCTCATCAACTTGATTGTCACAGTATTCCTTATAATAATCCCACTCTTCATTATTAGGTAGGGAAAGCTTATATTTCTTCTCATTTTCTTGAACAATATCACATACAGTGTTTAGTATATAGTTTTGGTAAATAAAGTTCTAGGATAAGGGTGTTTGTAGGATCCTTTTTGTATTCACATTTCATCTCATAAATCTTTCCTCCTTGTTAAAAAAATGGAATACGGGATCTTTTCCTTCACACTCCTCTATTAGTCACCCGCATGACTTCTTATATTCATCCATCCTTTCTTGCAGTATTTGGAGGCTTATGGGATCTAGAACCTCGTCATCATCCTCATAAAATTCTTCTTGAGTGTAGTCCTTAAGGTCCTCATCTTGATGATCCAAAAGGGGATCCCTTTCTTCCTCATGGTCCTCCTCATGTTCACTAAAGGCTTCTTCAAATGCTTGGTCCAAGATTTGACATGCTTCTTCAATGGATAGAGAACTTGGGCCTTTATGCAAGAGGAAACATAAAACTAACAAAGAAAGAGAAAATTCTTTTAGGTTCACATGAATTGAGCCAATCAGTATCCAGAGAAATAGGTAAGACAAACAATTCCATCATGTCGTGAAGTTGAGTTATATTTCGACACATCGAAATATACCTTACAAAATTTACACAATGATTGGCTACTAAGAGTAGATCCCCATTGAATGTTGGCATATCCCTCGTGTGTTTGTAACTTGATGGGATCCATGGTATAACTATGGCAAGAAAATTATTGATAAATACTTTGTTGGTTTCTATATGCCAATGGCATGGCAGTCGCAAAAAGAGGATCTATATTGTCGTCAAAGAATCACTTCTTCAAATATCAGATCAAGGAGGTATACATGCTTCCTCCTCAGATATAATGCCAAAAATGTTGCCACAATCTAGCATGGGTCCTAGGAGGGGTACTTAAGGGATAAATACTAGACCAAATGACAACAATGGGAAAAAGACCCATTGTCACCTCAGTCATTGTCCCTTGTTCTTTACGACCTTTCACAGATGGGAGGTGTCTCGGTGTGAAGGAAATCACTTATAATGATAGAATCAAGGGCTAGGTATGAAGTGATTTACAAGGCCCATTAAAAGGAGAGGCTCAATTATGGCTTAATGAAATAAAATCTCTCCAAGAAAGACCTAAGAGGAGATTCAAGACCTAGGGTTGTGGATATTCAATGATGATAAGTATATCTAGTATCAAGGCTTCCAAGGTGAAAAAATACCTCTCTAGGGGCTTTGCAAGAAGATTCTTCTTCAAATATGGTTTTTTCTCCACTAGAGAGACCTAGAAAGAAATCCAAGCAAGACCTAGGGCTTTTTAGTAATCATGGGAGGAATTCCTCTAATGTGATCACTAGGTCAAGCTAGGGTAGAGAAAGGGTCAAGAATTAGCTTTCAAAGTTAGAGCTAGGGCTTTCATTTTCTCACAATCCAACTATGGGAATTCTTTGAAACCTTGGGGATCCTTAGAGGAGAAACCAGTGTAGTTCCTTGTCCAAATGGAATTGGAAAATCCCTCCTCTAATGAAATTCACATGGGGGCCTAGCAAAGTCGTTTATGATGGGAGGCCAAAAATTTTGGTGGAGAAAAAGATAAGGAAATTAAGGGTGATCACCAAATTTTCTTAGACTAGTGTCTTCCCCTTGGGCTATGGAGTCCATGTGATTCAAAATTGGACTAAATATTTTCTCAAGGAGGCTAAAAGGTGATGCCCTATAACCTACCTTTCAACAATTACCCACCCAATCTCTATGGACTCTCATGGAAGGAAAAAAAAAATCAATCCCCTAGGAGCATTCATATACTTGTTATTCAATGAGTAACATGTGCAATTCACAATATTTACAATGATTTTCAATACATTGGCGCGCAAAATGAATAACTAGTCGTAATAATTCCACACATTAAACATCATTCATGAAAAATATTCAACAATATTTACTTACAACATAACAAGAGATATATCAAATCCAAGATCAAGAAAGCATTACCAAGAGACAACGAATTTAGCTCCCAAAAATATTGAAATGCATCAAAATATCTCCAAAAGACATCCAAGGAAAAAGTTCAAAATTCTCCAAGGGCGATAGATCCAAGTGTGATGATGATGCTCTCTCTCAATGGGAGAGATAAATATATATAGTCTTCTATCCTATTCAAATTAGCCTAATATTCCCCTAAATTATTTTAATGTGCAAAATAACACATCTTTGGTGAAAATCCCACCAACTAGCTCATAAAGTGAAGAATAAGTCATCCAAAATTAAGATGAAATGATGAAACAATGGTGTAGGAGGGTTGTTGGAGGGCCTCATTGAGTCCTTAAGGTGCCATCTTGAGAGTGAGGTCTCCATGAATGATAGTCAAGGGGGTGGCCCCTTGATATTTAAGTAATACATCATCTGGTGCTCAAAGCAGTTCAGTGCACAAGTAGTGGTCTCATGAGTCTCCTGGTTAAAAATAAGCCTATAGACTGCTCCAAATGAGGGCACGAAAGATGGTGCTTGCCCTCCCATGTTTCAAGGATGAGACAAAACTCCTTCGAGCCTTGGTTTACCTACCAAATCCTGTATATACTGCTAAGCCAACTGGAGGCAATACTAATGCAAGTGCCTCATCTCAGATATAATGTGGGGAAATGAACAAGTTGCTAAAGGTGTTGAGGCTTCCCATGGCATGATATAATTCTCTATCACATGATGGAAACCCATGGCTCTCAATGCTTCCCCTACAAGTGTTAATATGGTCCTCTGATGGGCCTTGGTCGTAGTTAAGTTACCCATCACATGATGAAACCACCTGGAAATCATGTATAAGATCAAATGCATCTCCTCACTTTCAGATACAATAATTCAATAATGCAATTGAGTGAATAAGCTTGTGAGTCAAGGAAAAAAATGAGACTTCATAGCAAGTTTTCCTTCTAAATTTGGGGCTTTAAGCATGTAATGGTGTTACTGTTGGAAACACTGATAGGGGAGTGAATCAATATTTCTTATCAACTAGTATAATTTTAACTTCACAGAGAATTAATTTTTATTAGCATTAGATAAATATAAGCAATCATCAACACCATTCAACAATGCACAATAATAAAGATAGTAGAAACAAATATTTTTAGGTGAAAACCCATTCGAGACAAAAACCACCAAACACTTTTTAATATTTGTCTTTCAATAAAATGTACATCAATATCTTCAGTTCCAACTGAGGGAGACTACAACCCCTTGTTTTACAAGGTCCAACCTGTAGGACACTCCTATGCCCTATTTACCAACTTCAATTGGGAGGACGCCCCAACGCCCTGGTTTATATGCTCCAACATCCTATTTACCAGCTACGACTGGATGAACACTCCAAATACCTGTATAGCATCCAACTTGTCCTAGCACCACCTTGTCGCCCTGAAGTGTTCTCAGGATCCAACCAAAATGATATGCTACTCTCTTGCCTCACACCACCCTTCCACCCTGATCAACTGATGGACCAGACAACGTTTCACAATTTTTAGGCTGGATCCACATATGCTCGATATCAATACAAAATAAACTAAAATACAAGAACCTATAATATACTCTTTGTCAACAATTCTACTTCTTCTTAATCTGCACAACAATTCTACCTTTGCCTAATCTGCACATCAAACCCTAGGTCATACAATCAACTTCTATCCATTATTTTCATTGTTGCAATCTATGGTTTCTCTCATGTTGCAACTGAAAACATCCTCAACACTCTCACATTCACAACATCTCTGCCATTACAGCTGTCAAGTCACGATTATCACTATCAAGTCATATCATTGTTGTCACAAACATATAGAACATTGTCACATAAATATTTTCAAGCCAAAGGTAATTGTATATCAAATGTATTGTCGTATAGTTTCTTGCCACATCAAAGCTTATTGTATAGGATTTCAATCACTGTCACAATTGCAAGGATTTTGAACAACATATCACTGGGATTGTCATATCTCCAAGTTAGTCAAACAACATTGTCACAGCTTCATTGTCATTGTCATAGTATAAGCAGCATTGTCAAGTGCCACTATTAAGGGTCTCTACCATAGACCATTTTCCATACATCATAGTCAAACATCACAGTGTCATATGTCACTGTCATACTATGTCAAGGTTCACTCGCATGTCATTACTGTCATATAGACTGTTGTCTCACCAAGAATCATTATCATTGTTTATTACAAGTCACTGACATTCTATCCCATTGTAATGACCATACAATATTACTGCCATACATCACATAAACCATATGTGGATCTATGTCATATAACCAAGTCAACATTGACAAGAATATTGCCATTGTTAAGGTTATTGTTATGTAACAAGGTCAATGTGTTAAGTTTGGCAGCTCGGTGAAAACTTCCCTCTCTTGGAAAATCTTCCTAATCAAGGAAGACCCTTACTAGCCCTTGGAAGAATTTAATTTGGTTAGGAAAAAAAAAAATATATATATATATATATATATATATATATATGTATGTATGTATGTATGTATGTATGTATGGAAACCCCCATGTGCACAAAAGGACAGGTCAACCCAAAAGAAGAATCTAGACACCTTTGGAAGCCTATCTCATTTGGATATTGATCATAAATCATTCTTCTTTTATTGTTTTGGCTCACACAAGTTTGAGATTGGTTCACGGAAATTGGTTCACACAAATCTAAAATTGCAAGGTCTAAAGCTCACATGTGTGATTAGGGTTTTGGTTCTTAGTCGCATGGTTGCCACAGGGAATTTTCGGTTGCATCCACACGCACACAAGCCTATGCATGTGCTTGGAATGTTTCAACTACATGCACATACACTCTCACTGTGCGGGTGGAAACTAGGATTTTATTTTTACAGTTGATCACATATCATGACACTTGACCATAGATGATGACAATTGACTGGAGGGTTCAGAATCATGATATTGATCAACATTATTAATGGGTTCATCTTTGAGATATTGTTTGGTTTATTTTTGTTGGATAGTCTTGTGGATAAATAATTGGATTATTGTACTCTCTCTTTGCTGAAACATTCAATGAAAATCTAATACGAAGAAGAATTTGAAAGGGTTTTCCCCCTTGCGGGGTTTTCCCCTAGTCTCCGACCACTCCTGGTGTCTCTATGTGTGAATTCTTTTCTTCTATTGTTCCTTTATGTTTCGCTGCATTATTGACGATATTGTTCTTTCTACATAATTGTATATGATATGATGATGGTATAATGTTGTGGGGTGAATTAAATAAGTAAAATGATGAAATGCAATTATCTAAAGAAAATAAAAATATAGCCCTAAGAAAAATTAACATGGAATCAGAGCTGGGTTGAAGAAAATTCATTGATATCACCCTTAAGAAGACATCTTTGATGGAAGTACAAGAAAATGGAAGAGACCTAAAAGAATGCTAGGGTTTGAAGGAAACCCTAGGAGATTTGGTTATTAGGGTTTTATGGACATCATGAGGTTAGTGTTTGGAAGAAACCATAAGATAAGATAAAGGCTTGAGTTTTTCTATTTTGAAATGATCAATGAGAATATGTTTTAGCACTTGTAACGGGTTTGATGTAACCCTATTTGGCCTAACCTCAACTAGGTATGGTTTATGATTAAGTCAATGGAAATATTAAATACAACATTGTTATATGGATGATGGACAACACTAACTATTGAAGGTTGCTTCAAGAGGGAGTTGATGACCTCTCATTAAAGATAAGTATCTTTTAAACTAATGTTATTTCTTTCTAATACTAGACTTATTGTTTTGATTATTGCTTATACTTCCTATGTGAATATTTGAATATGTGAATACTTCTAATCTATAGATGAGATGTGATAAGTAGATCCTTCTTGAGGATAGTCTAAAGTGTAGGAAAAGAAATCTAGTGCAGGAATATAAGAGTTGGTGCTGGAAAAGGAAAGAAGTACTTGAGGAAATATTTTGAAAGTTTCCAAAGGAGCATCCGAAAATTACAATATGCAAGTGCTACAACTGCCAAATACAAATAAATTGCAAAGGTATATATATACTACAAGGTATGTAAGTTGCAATGTTGGATGGAAACATAAGCCCTAAGGCATGTCGAGAATAATACCTTCAAAAATGATTCATGCATAGATATGAAAGTAAGTTTGATTTTTAACATGTGATATTTGGCAAGTATCTTACATTTTTAGAGATATAGTTGGCTATAAACATTGATTTTGATATATGATAACTTGATATTATTGATCATGCTTGTGATAATCATGGTAAAATTGATAATAAAAATGTAACAATAAGAATGATATTCAGGATCTTCTTATTGACCTTGGTAGGTGTTGATAAGCTTAGTAATTTTGACAAGTGGTAAAATTCGATGCCCTGACTTGATGGTTGAAAAATATGACAAAGAGGTGACGTTGTGATTATAATTCTTATAGTATGAAGATACACTTGTCAGATGCCCTAATTATATGACACTAACCTTTAATGAATATTTCATGACATGTTCATATACGACAATGAATCAAATTATTTTGATGAATATATGAACCTGATATAGTTTGACTTCATGATCTAACAACTTTGTTGATGCATAAAAATTTTATGATAGACGATTTGATGCCTTGATTATTGTTTATTGAAGTGGCATCTCATACAAAGAGATAAACTCTCCATAAGATGCCTACATTAACATTTTTTGCATACGACTCTAGATTGCTGATGGAATGATTCTGGACATAAATTACCATCTGATGTTGTTGAAAAAAATGTGGCAAGTTCTAATCTGCATAGAGAAGGTTTCTCCTAGTCCATGTCCCAGTCGTTGGGAGAAAAGCTTAAGAAAACAATTATAGGCCTTTGAGTCACATGGAAGAAGGCCTATGGGTGCAGCGGAGCCTATAAGATACAAAATATAAAACCTATGCATGAAAATTAGAAGAGATCTAGGAGGATGTTATGAAACCAGCTCCAAAAATAGAAGAAAAGAGAGATCAACGCCTTTGAAATAAGAAACTTCAAGGGGGAAACCCCTTTAAATTACATAAATGAACAATTCTTCGATGATACAAATGACAAAACCTCCTTTTATATATAGGAGTCCATGGAGTCACAATATAATCCTAGCTGGCCTAACAATAAGAATGTAAGGGCACGATAATAACAATATGGGGGTTATAAGGGTACAACAATAACAATAAGAGGGTTATACTAAAAACAATAAGGGACTACACTAGTAATATAGGGACCTAACATGCCCCTTGTTTGGTCAATTTAGTGTGTCCTAAATTGCTGCATTTAATTTGTCAATCCGGGAATCGTAAGCTGATGAAGTGCGGCGCACTATATGTGCAAGATAACCTATTTCTTAACTTTTTTGTCGTTTTTGGTTTTTCTAAGGTGAAATGGAAATTCTAAAATGAAAACAAGTTTGGTTATATTTGTTCAAGGAAGTGATATCCCCTATAATGATTTACCAACTTGAAACTTTAAAAGCAAATTGAAAATTACAATGACAAGACTTGAAAGAAAATAAAAATGTACTGCTGAAATGAAAAGGTGTTGCTAATCTAATGAATCAAAACAATAAACTAGTGAACATGAAAACCAAACTATTCTTGCTGCCGACTAAACACAAAAGAAACTATGCTTAAGGAAATTCAAAATTGCAACAAAATAAATCTAAATCAGATTACATCAATTCATTTTCTGACCCTTCATCATTAGTCCAGCTATGATTTTCGGAAGTAATCATAAACAACTTGTGTAAATGATATTTAATTTGCAGAAAGTAAACTAATACTAAACCATACACTCATGATTCAATCCCTCACCATCAGTCCAGCTGTGGCTTTCGGAGGTAATCGAAGATGTCATGCATGATTTAATATATCTAAATTTGCAGAAAAGAAACTAATACTAAACTACACATTTCATAATGCAATCCCTCACCATCAGTCCAGCTGTGGCTTTCGGAGGCAACTGAAGATGCTATGAGCAGCTTAATATATCTAAATTTGCAGAAAATAAACTAATACTAAACTACACATTTCATAATGCAATCCCTCGCCATCAGTCCAGCTGTGGCTTTCGGAGGCAACTGAAGATGCTATGAGCAGATTAGTATATCTAAATTTTAACTACTGAAGCAGAAAAACAAAACTGAAATGTACAGAGCAATACCGAAATTAAACAAAAACTATGAAAAGCAAACTAGCAGCAGAACAATGTTAGATCCATGTCATTAGTCAAAAAGCTATAAAAATGCCCGGGCTG